>WEKY01035118.1:87846-142716 GCA_013390045.1 Picathartes gymnocephalus
TGCAGCCCCGGCCGGGTACAGGGGCTTCCCATGGACGGCCACGGCGGGGGGGCCCGGGCTGGCGACCCCCAGGCACCGCGGCTCTGCACGGACCGGCGGGCAGCGGCCGGGGCGGGGGCTGAGCGGCGGCGGCCGCCGGTGGGGCCCCGGTGGNGAGGGGACGGGGATGGTCCGCGGGAGCGGATTTTGTGCGGGGGAGCGGGAGCGGGGGGCCGGGGGGGCGATGGCGAGGGAGGGATCGGCCCCAGCCCCCCTAGCCCGCACACCCCCACTGCACAGCCAGTCACGTGCGTCCTCCCAGCCACTTCGTTAACCCTCTAATCCCAAATCCTCCCCCCGCCGGGGACACTGTCCCGAGTGGGTCAGATCCCTTCATCCCCAAGGCAGGGGCCGCAGGGGGGGCCGTGCTCCCCCCTCCCAGTGCTCCCAGTGTCTCCCAGCCACAGGAAATGCCCAGAGCACTTCTTCCTTTCAAAACTTCATCCCTCGCTGCTGATAGCAGCAAGAAATACCAGGCAGGGGAGAAACTTCCATTTTCCTGACCCTCTCTGGGTTTATTTTCCCCTTCACGAGCTCTGCAGAATCCATTTGTAGCCTTTCCCTCCCCACAGTCAGGGCTGAGGCCGGGGACAAGTTGGTTCAGGGACGCTGGTGACCCTGGGACGAGGGATGCAGGGATGGTTGTGCCCCCAGGCCATGGGATCCAGGATTCCACGGTGTCCCTGGAGCAGGCCCTGCTGTGGGTGCTGCTTGCTTGCAACACCGAGGAGATCCCATCCTGCACCCCATCTGTCCCTGCTGGTGCTTCCACACCTCAGGATTTGGATCCCTTCACCCCAGCATCCTGAGTTTGGCTTTAGCATCAGGCCCTGCTGTGCATCAGAGCTTGCCTGGGCTTCTTTAGTCACTTTTTTCCCTGCGTTTTGCTCCTCTGCTCCCCAGGTTTGGCTTAGCTGGAGGAGGATACAGCTTTGGGGGTGTTCGTGTGCAAAATGAGGGGAAAGATTTGGAATTCAAAGGCTTGGAGAAGAAACTGAATAAGGGACCTTGAGAACTAAGTGGAAATCTGGGCTGAGGGGTGAAGTTTTACCCCTCCATTTGCTGTTTTCTCCTGTGCTCAACACTCTGAGTTCATTCTTGGGCATCACTCCTTGCTTTAGGTCTACGAAAAAAATAACCTGCAGGTGTGGGGGCTGTGGGGCAGGGGAGGAACTGCACGAGGGCAGCAAAAAGAGGTGCAGAGGAACCTGGCGGATGCCAGATGTGTGATGTTAAATAGCGGAACAAGGGGGTAACACCGGCTATAAATAACATTATCGCTTTCATTGGTGGTGCCAGGGCAGGGCTTTGTCATCCGGGCACAGCGAAAATCTGGAACCACAAGAAAATCTCATTTCAAAGAGTTTGTGATATAAATACGTCACCTCTGTGTCTTGGCAGGGGTTGAGGGTCGCTGTGTTGTTTGGTCATTGGAAAAACTGTTGTTATTGAAGGAGTGATGGATTTGTGGTGTAAATCACAGCTGGATTTTCCAGCCCCTCCTCAGGGAAACTACGTTTGCAAGAAAATGCTGGGTTGTGCTCCTGGGCTCACAATTATTCTTTCAGAATCCTGTGTGGGGCTGGCTCTGCACAGAGGAGTCTGAGTGTGCAATTCCCCCTCCTTGCCCACCCTTTCACTGCCCACGGTGCTCCCCGTGCATCCCTCAGCCTTCCCTGATATTTCCCTTTGCAGCAGCTGGAAGTGCCAGGATTTTCCCTGTTCCACTGTCTGCAGCTCACAGAGTGCTGTAAATTATGGCTAAATAGGGACTTGGGAGGCCTCTGGCTCACAACAGGTCATTAAATATTATTAAACATAACATAACTCCTGGAAAGGCTTATTAGTTTCAAGGTTGCTCTCCCAGTTTTGCTGCTGGCATTTAAAGGAATTTAACAGCAGAGGGATGAGTTTATCATCCACGTGTGCCAGGACAGACAGGCTGCTTCAGGATGTGCTGCTGTTCCAGCCTGGAGAGATTGCTGGGCAAGAGGAGAGGCCTTGGCCAGGTGGGATTTGAGGTGTTTGGAGCTGAAGGCACCATGAGGTTTGTGGGATTTTGGGAGATTTTTGTGCTGGTTCCTGGAGCTGCCGAGGAATTCGGTCCTTCCAGTGGGCAGGGATGAGGACCAGGAGCCCCGGGATCTCCTTCTGAACCTGCCTCCAACCCTCTGCTCTGGTTTTTTCCTGTGTGTAGAACCAGAGCAGGATGCCTCGTTCTCCTGGATTTGGGAATGTGTGTGTTGGGTGCTTTGGGATCAGGGAAAAGGCTGGAAAGAAGAAGCCTCTTCCCAGGCCACCATGGGCGGGTGCCGGTGTGGAACTGACTGCAGCAGGGAGGTCCCTGCGGTGCTCCTGACACTCGCTGGGGCTCATTTTCCATGGATCAGTTTATTTTTGGGCAAAGAATGATCCCACCAACTTGAAAAGCTTCCAGGAGAAGCTTTTCTCAACGTCACAGCCCATCTCTGTAACGGGAAGAGCTGCAGGGTCAACTCTCGGATTGAAATGACCTTTTGTGGCCCAGTTTTAATTGGATCTTCCACCAAACGAGCCTCACCAGAGAGCCACCGAGAGCGGCAGGAGGGCTCCGATGGGATCCTCTGGGGGAAAAGAGGATTGTGTGTTGTTTTGTCTCTTGCTTGCTGGGAGGATTGTTTTTTTCCTTCCTCTTTGCATCCCGTTTGCTTTCCTGCCCGTCTCCAGCCATCCCAGAGAGCTGCCCCCCCTCCCCTGGGACGGCGGGATGGCACAGAAGAGCTCTGCAGGGGGCTGGGGGGGGTTTGCAGAGCTCCATGGTTTGCAGGAACATCCCTTCACAGCCCAGGCTTGGAGCCTTGGGAATGCTGGCGGGGCTGGAGTGGTGCCTGGTGCACCGGGAAGGGGCTTCTCCTTCCCCAAGGACACATTTTCCCTCCCAGCCCGAGGTCCGGCGATGTAGATGGGGACCAGCAGCCGACATCCAGGTGCAGCTTTTCCTCAGGGGGTTTTGTTATTTTTGGCAGTTTGGGAAGAAAGCCCATTCCTGGGAGCCTGTGGAGGAGAAGCTGTGGATTCCTCTGGAGAGCAGGGAGGCAGCTCAGCTCGGCTGTGGCACACTGAGCTTTGGGGTCCCGGCAGAAGGGACAGGCTGGGGACAACTGCCCTGAGGGTGATCAGGCACTGACGGCCCCTCCTGCCTGCAGCATTCCCAGCCCTGCTGGGTGTTTCCTGACCGGGCTTGGAGCAGGGCTTGGAGGATGTTCTCCAGCTCTGCTGCTCCTCTCAAACCTAGGGAAAAAATTCCTGTTTCTTCTCAGCCGGGGGAAGCACCACGTGCGGGCAAAAGGATCTGGAGCAGTAAAACAACGGCCGTTCCTCTGTCCTTTAAAGGATGAGCCTTTAGGGGATGCCCACGGGATTCCCTTGCCTGAGGAAGGTGTGGGATTCAGCCAGGACACAGCGGGCCAAGCCTGGGCTGCTCCAGGACCTTCCCCTGCTCCCCAGGGAGAACCATCCCGAGGGGATCCATTCCCAGGGGAGATCTGTCCCCGGGGCAATCCATCCCCAGGTGGATTCATCCCCAGGAGATCCATTTCCAGGGGAATCCATCCCCAGGCGGATTCGCCCCCAGGGGATCCATCCCCAGGGAGATCCATCCCCAGGAGATCCATTCCCAGGAGGATCCGTCCCTTTGGGGGAGCTCCCCTCGGGGGTGCCGGTGGGATCCCGGGGCTTCTTGGGGGTGTCCCTGTCCCTCTGTGTCACAGGGCCCCCGATCCCAGCCCCGGGCACTGGGAGGGGATCTCTGCCCTTCCTTCGCTCTAGTTTTCCCTGAGCGTGCAGGTTCGTCCTCGCTCTTTGTCCCTCTGCACCTCCCTCTCCCCCTCCCAAACATCCCCAAACCCTTCTGGTTCCTCGTGTCCAGCTCACTGCGGAGTCCCAGCCCGAGCTGCCGTTGGATTTTGTTCAGGAATGCGCGTATTGACGGCAGGAAAAAGTGCTTCATTCCCCCGGGGAAATAATAAAGTAATTTTTATATATATTTGATGTAGAGAGAAATAAAATCCCTTGGTGGTCAGGGCCCTGTTTTGTGCGAGGCAGTGGGAGCTGGAGCTGGAAACCCATCGGGATCACGGAGCCGGGGCTGGATTTGTTATTTGCCGAGGCTGACGATGCAGGGAATGATCCTGGCTCCGGATCTCTCAAACGCCAAAGCACAAACACAAATATCCACCCACGTGAAATCACGATGCCCCTGGGTCACACACGTGTTTTACAGGCATGTGAATAAATTTAGACGTATAATTTAGATATAAATTAGCGTCCTAATCAGATATGAAGCTTATATTATAGAATATGTGCATACAATATTTTGATATTAGCTATAAATAGTAGATATTTAATATAAATCGATGTAGATTGCATATTTTTGTACATATCATATATTATTATGAATATTAATTTATGATGCATTAATTATATAATATTAATTATGTAATATTTTTATATTATATATTTTTACTATTTATCTATCCCAGGAAACATTTAAGGCCAGGTTGGACAGGGCTTGGAGCAACCTGGGACAGTGGAAGGTGTCCCTGCCCATAGCAGAGGGTTGAGTGAGATGAGCTTTAAACCATTCCATGATTCTGTAATTCCATATTAATACATGCATATTTATAGATAATAATATTTAAATATAAATTCATATTTATATATATGAATTATATATATTATCTTTATAGATTATATATATAATATTTTAATATATGAATATATAAAAAAATATACATATTTATAGTTATTCTGATACATTCCCAAACAATTTAATCCCACGCAAATATAATTACAATTTTGCCCCAAAACAGTGTATCTCCGTGTTAGTGCCCCTGAGCTGATAAGGTGAGCTAAAATCATGGAATTTCGTGTCTGGGTGACGGGCAGGTGAGGATGAGCATGTGGAAATCACACGCTAATAACAGCATAAATCCCTACATTTGTACAAATACGGTGTGACTGTGTAGTTTATACGTACAAAGCGTGTGGCTACAGCAAGGAGCGGTAACAGACGGACGCTCTCAGAGCCGGCAAGGAGGCAATTTTGTCCGGAAAGCAGAAAATTTCTCAAAAATTCCATTTTCAGCAATTCTCCTTCATTGTTTTTTGGCATTGCTGAAACCTCTAAGTTCCCGCTTTCGTGCCCGTGCTGGCTCGGGAGCAGCGTTTGGTGCCGTGAATTAATGATGGCAACAACGGCCGAGGAAGCGAATCCCGGGGAAGCAAATTCTCCCCCTGGGGTTCGGCCCGGCGGCAACGCCGCGCTCGGCGCTTTCGTTTTCTGCTGCGTTTCAAGCAGTTGTCCTTTCAATTTCAAGGAACTTTCCCTTTGCATTTCAAGGGGAATGATTAGGAGAAAATAAAAGAAAAGACAATAAAAACTAACATTGTTTTAGCTCCATTTAAACGGGTATCAAAACCACAATTTTTTTTTTTTTTTTTTTTTTTTTTTTTTTTTCTGCTGCTGGATTAAAATTCCAAGTTTTTATAAATTAATGTAGTGGCCTTCCGAGGAGCTGCAGGAATAAATCGGTTTAAATCCTTTGGGCTGTTTTAAAAAAGGATCTGGCTCCCTCCTTGCAGTCAGAGGATCCCACCACCGGGTAATTTGGGCTCATAAACTCAATTTTACACCGGGAGGCAGCGGGGACTCCTCGGATCCCTTCTCCCATTGCCCTCCCAGTGCTGTGCTGGGGTTTTGCTTTAATGAGGGAAGATTTGTGCTTCATCCTTGTGGGGGGATTTTCAGGCTGCTTTGGGACGGCGAGTTCAGGTTTGTTTTCCTTCCAGCTGCTCCAAAAGTATATATTATATATCAAAAAAGGGTGGAGGCGAAGCCTGGAAGCGGCAGCGGGCCGAGCCGGCAGTGGGTGGGATTCAGGAGAGGTGCTGGCCTGGAAGTGTGTTTATGCCATTAATCCCAGTAAAAGCTGTGGAACTGGGGGCAAAATGGTTCTTTTGACTCCTAAAAACCCGATAGTGCTCGGAAAAATCAGAATAACAGCGAGAGATTAAAGGGAATTTATTCCGTCTATGATTGAAGGGAACTTATTGCAATGTTTACTTTGCTGGGAAGTGGTAGGATTTGAATCCTTTTGAATTTTTAATTTTAACCTGTTGAGAGTTGTAAGTCTCAAATATTGGCATTAAATTAAGTGGGATCACTTTGGATTTCAGATCTGCAGAACCAGGAGCACCATCCGGCCCTTGGATTAACACGGCAGCTGGAGAAATGGGTGTAAATCAGAGTAATTTGGGTGTTATACGGATTTATGCTTCCCATAGGATGTATGACAGTCTGGCTTGGGGGAATTAATTCCCGGGGAGTGGGGGGGAATTTATTCCCTGAGGGCGAATAAATTAATTTATTCCCATCATTAGTGCAGGGCTGGGCTGAGCCTCTTGCTCTGGGCTCCATTATTCCGGGTTTCCATGGGATTACTCTGGGCAGAGTTTGAGTTTTATCTGGAAAATGGCTGGAAAATGGTGGAAATTGTGGGAGGGGGGGCGGAAAGCAAAGGGGAGGTGATGATTTGGAAGGGCTGGGGGAAATTTAGCTCCTGGCCGTGCAGTGGGAAAGGACTGAAACAACCCTGTGATCCTGGGAGGGATCGGGAATAAACCCGAGCCCTTCCAGGAATCGGCTTTGCAGGAGCAAACGCGCCTGGCTCCGGCTTCCCTGGCATCCCTGGAGCCGGGGGCTCAGCTGCCCCGGAGCCTCACCGCGCCTGGGGATGTTCCAGGGTGATTCCCCCACCCCGAGGGTTCCTTTTCCCCGGAGCTGACCCCACGCTGTGCCGAGGATGCTGCTCCAGTGAGGGCCCCGATCCCAGCCCAGCTGCCACCCAGGAAAACCCCAACTCCCCCTGGGATTTGCAAGCAGAGCTGGACAAAGCCCTTCCCCTCCCCGGGGGATTGATGGATTTATTCATCCCATTCCCTAATGAGCCACTTCCAGATCCCAGTGAATTATACGCACCGGGACGGATGAGATCTTGCTCCATAAATCAGATCTGAGGCTGACAAGCTCTGCCTGCATCATTATCCCAGCAAGGTTTGAAGATCCCAGGTATCGCTGCCTCCTTTGCAAATCCCAGTAAATCTGGGAGTAATCATTCCTGACAGAGAGGCAGCAAAAAGCACCGGAAAACATTTTCTTCCCTTAAAAATGTAAGTGGAAAATTTATTGCGTGGAAAGAAAAAGGTTTTCTCTGGCAAGTCTGTAGCAAACAGCGATGTGAGGAACTCCTTGGGGCCAAGCTGGTGGGATGGCAACACCTTGGGATTCCTGGGATAAATTCATAGCAGCTCCTAAAAATGAAGGAAGATTTTTTTCTTGGGGTGAAACAAGAGGAAAGAAATAAAGCTGAGTGTCTCCAAGTGTGTCCTGAAAGGACAGTGGAGCCAGCGCTCTGGAGGCTGCTGCCTTCTGGTTTGTGTTTAGCCTTTGGGAAAAAAAAAAATTCTCCCCCTGCACACCTCCTTTTTCCTAGAGGGAAGATTGATTTTTATTAACCGGCCAGCACCTGAAAGTAATCGGGATTTTTTTTGGTGGCGGGGGAAGGAGCCGTCCCGGGGCTCTGCAGGGGCAGAGCTGGGTTTTCCCGTTGCTCTGGCTTCCAGACAGACGTGGAACGGAGAGCACACGGATTCTCCCTCATTTCGGGCTGGTTGGTGGGGAATGCTGGGTGTGTCCTTATCCTCATGGTCCCATCATGGAGCTGACGCCAGGGGACAAAACGTTCCTCTTTCCTAGGGGAAACTGAGGCACATGGCTGTGGCACGGGTGTTAGGGGTTGCCAATGCCCCGCCAGCTCTCCTGATGCCTGAATGGGCTACCTGGAAACAGAGCCCTGACAGGAGTAAGGGAATAAAGGTGGATATTTATGTGAGAGCTTTCAAAGGCACACCCTGGGGAGCCACAGGCTGCCACTGCACCCTGAGATGGACCCCCAAGATGGACCCCAAGTCACGAGTTCTTACCCCAGTTGTAGGTTTTGGTACGTTTGCATATCAGCATAAATTTGCCAATTAAAACTTCAGCTACTGATGTAATTCTCTCCAGCTTGCCCCCCTTTCTCAAGATGTTGGTTTACACATTCTGGGCCCAGCACAGTCCGATTGTCCTTGCAGAGCCAGCCTGGAGAGGTTTGTTATGTCTGTCACAGTCTGAGAGAGCAGCAGCTCACAGGTTACAAGGCAGCTCAGAGTTACACACTGAGTGCTACAGGATTGGAGCAATACGAAAGTTAAAATCCAAGGCATCACTCCCTTGGCTGCTTTATTGGTGGATTGGGAATATTTGGCTGGCTTTACACCTGGTGGAAACCAGGGAAGGGGAGGTTGGCCCCGAGGAACCCCCTTCAAGCAGCCCAGGGAGTGTTCCCCCCATTCCCGTGTGCTCCCCACTCCCCCCAGCTTTGCAGAGCGTTCTGCTTTCCCCACAGGCACATCAGCAGCAGCTCTTGTTCCGTAACAGGATTGTCCACATCAGGACTGGAAGGGATCAGGCTGCTGGTGGTGTCTGTCCCTGTCAGGATGAGCGAGGGGTGACAGCGCCGGGAGCACCGCGGGAACCATGCCAGGACCAGGTGGGCTGCCAGGGGTTCTCCCTCCCCACTGCCCGCTTTGGTCTGCCCCAGAGCCCAGGATGGATGGGCTGGCTCCGCCAAGGTGGGTGAGGACCAGGGAAGAGTGGGAAGGAGCAGGGAAAGGCGAGATTGGAGTGTGCAACAGCTCAGAGCACTGGATGGGTGGGTGGATGGATGGACACCCTGGTTCTGTGTTTGGGGATGGATGAATGGGTGGATGGATGGATGGATGAATGGATGGACAGATGGACACCCTGGTTCTGTGTCTGGGGATGGATGAATGGATGGACAGATGGACACCCTGGTTCTGTGTCTGGGGATGGATGAATGGATGGACAGATGGACACCCTGGTTCTGTGTCTGGGGATGGATGAATGGATGGACAGATGGACACCCTGGTTCTGTGTCTGGGGATGGATGAATGGATGGACAGATGGACACCCTGGTTCTGTGTCTGGGGATGGATGAATGGATGGACAGATGGACACCCTGGTTCTGTGTCTGGGGATGGATGAATGGATGGACAGATGGACACCCTGGTTCTGTGTCTGGGGATGGATGAATGGATGGACAGATGGACACCCTGGTTCTGTGTCTGGGGATGGATGAATGGATGGACAGATGGACACCCTGGTTCTGTGTCTGGGGATGGATGAATGGATGGACAGATGGACACCCTGGTTCTGTGTCTGGGGATGGATGAATGGATGGACAGATGGACACCCTGGTTCTGTGTCTGGGGATGGATGAATGGATGGACAGATGGACACCCTGGTTCTGTGTCTGGGGATGGATGAATGGATGGACAGATGGACACCCTGGTTCTGTGTCTGGGGATGGATGAATGGATGGACAGATGGACACCCTGGTTCTGTGTTTGGGGATGGATGGGTGGATGGATGGATGGATGGATGGATGGATGGATGGATGGATGGATGGAAAGAGGGGAATGTACGCTGTGAACAAGATGGGGTTGGGCAAGAGCTGAGCCCAGAAGCGTTTCAGCTCTGCTGGGTTGGAGGATGCTTCTACTCTGAGTTATTTGGGTTGAAGGCCGAGGTGGCCCCATGGGACGCACTTTGTGCAGAGAACTTGTCGCTCAGGACTGAGCAAGCTCAGGGGGCCTTGGTCCTGCAAAGCAAGCACTGCTCCTGCCCCTCTCAGGAGGGAGCTGTGCCCAGCCAGCTCCGTGTTCCTGCAGAGCCCTGGAGGAGCCCCCAAACCCAGCACGGATCCTCATCCGTGCCAAGGGATGAGCCAAACCAAACCCAGCAGGACAGGAAGGGACACTGAACAGCTCCAGAGAGCTGAGTGGCCACCCCTGGGGACAACTCCATAACTGCAGTGGCCAAATCCACTGCGGGCCGTGGTGTCCCAGCATCCCCAGAGCAGACGGGTCTGTGGGGATGCCTTCCCCTCCCTCCGTGCCTGGCTGTAGGGACAGAGTCAGAATTCCCGACTCCTGGGTTTCTCCACACCTTCTGCCATCGGTGCCTCGGCCCCGGATCCCCGGTGCCCCCGTGCTCTGTCCCCGGTGTGACCTCCCTGACCCGACCCAAAGGTTTCCTCCGTTTCCTTCGTGCTCGGCCAAGGCTGATAAGGGGAACCAGAAACAGCTTTGACCTTTCAACTGCAAATCCCCCTGCGAGGAGCCCGAGCTGTTCTGCATCTCAAAGGCTCCTTGATAGGAAACAAAACCCTCGTGCTGCTGAACTTTTAAGGAATTTCATTTCCCAAAAACTCTAAAGCACCCAGAAAAGAAAGGCCCCCCGAGGAGCACGGGGTGGGTTTGGCCCTGCTGCGGAGCGGGGCCAGCACGTGTGATGTGTGTGACCCGCCGTGGGCTGAGCTCTTTTCTGGAGTGTTGGTCCTGTGCTTCCCTCCCTTTTCTTTCCCATCTCTCCTTCCCTTTGGGCTGCTGTGCTCACCCCTGGAAACCCACTGACGGGGTATGAAGGTTTTTGGGATGCTTGGCACCTCCTTTGCTCTTCTCTGAGAGAGAGAGAGAGAGAGACCTCGATGATGCCGAGGCCTTTACCTCTGCCAGCCCCAGGCGTGGGGACAGACAGACCCCTCAGTGTCCCTGTCCACGATGGGGGAGTGGAGCCAGAGGTTCTTTAATGTCCTTTCCAACCCACAGCACTCTGTGATTCTGTAATTCCAGTGGATGCATGAGGTGCCTATGGAAGCAAACCCCCATCCTCACTTTCTTTCCCCTCCCAAAGCGGCACGGTCCAGCTCCAGGACATTCCCTGCTGCCTGCTCACACCCTCTGTGTCACCTTGGGACAGGAAGGGGATGGCTGGAGGTGTTGGAGCTCCTTAATTGCCTTGAGCAGGTTAATTGGTAGAAACACAACAGTAGGAGGGAGATGTGGTGGCTCAGCAGAGGGCTTGTGCTCTGCTCCACGGGGCCTGGGCAGCATTCCCATGTGCCGGTGGGTGTTTGGCCCTGGGAAGTGGATTAAAGCTCTTGGGGCCACATGTGCCTCAGCTGGTGTGGACGTGAGCTGTGTGTGAGCCCCTGGGGTGGAGGAGAACTCTGTGCCCGGGTGCTTTCCCCAGATACATCCCACTTGGTTTCCACGACCAGAGTTTTTCCAGGGTGTTTGTCAAGAACAATTCCATGGGGCTGTCACAGGTGATGGGAAGCCTGAATCGCACAGGATCAGGCCCTAAACACCAGCAGGTTCCCTTTATTGCCTCTGTTACTAACTCTGTGTTTTCCCTGCTGTTGCTTAACCCCATTAATGGGATCTGAGCTGGTTCAAAGCCTCCGGAGCAGCAGGGGGGAAAGCTCAGAGCAATAAGTGGAGGCGACCTCTGCCAAATTGGAGCAAGACTTGCCTTCCTCCCGCTGCCCAAACAGCCCACAGCACTTTCCCATTAAACCTCGGTGCCCAGAGTTATTGGGGAAGAAGAAAGAGGCAGGACCAGCCCCTCCTGCATGGAACCAGGGTGCAAAGCTTCTGGGTCTGGGGGTCAGGACTCGGCAGCCAACCCTGCACCTGGGAGAGGATGCTGCTGGAGGGATCACTCAGAGAACCCTGATCCCAGGATGTGAAGCCCATTGGAAAGTCATCAACTCAGGTAATTTGGGAGAAAATGAGTGTTTTAGAGAGGTGGGTCTGGGAAAAAATTACGCTGTGGTCTGGGGACCACATTCCTCACGGGAAATGGGCAGAATGGGCCATTCTGGGTGAAAAGTGTTGATTGGCGATGATTTTTTTTTTTGTTGCTGCTCCTTCTGAGCATCCTCAGTGGGGGTTCCCCAGCCCAGCTCGGCTGTGCAGTGGAGGGAGGAGCTGGAACAGGGACCCACGTGTGGAGGGAGCTGGGGATGGAACCCCTGGTGCTGGGCACTTGGGAGGGACAAGGGTCTCTGGGTTTGGGGTCTCGGGGGATCCTGTGATGGGGGGGGGGCTCTGTAAGAGGTGTTTTCATTGGGGCAGAGGGTCTCAGAGCACAGACACTACATTTTAGCCTTTGGGGAGCACCGTATTTGGGTCCGAGGCTGCAAATTTGGGTGTCAGAGATCCCAGCACACGCACTGTTAGGCCGATGGAATTACTCCGTGAGTCGGATCTGACCTGCACCGACAGCCCTCCTTCCCTCCCAACTGCACCTCTGCCTGGCCCTCCATCCTCCCCTGCTCCTGGCGTTTTCTTAGGCCCTCTTTTTGGGAAGACGTGGCTTGGGGAAGAGGAAGCAGAGCCCCCCTGCTCCCGGGGCCACGTGTGACTGCTGGGATGGGGTTTAATGGGTCCCAGGCGCGGCTCCCGCTGCCCCTTCCCTTCAGCTCACGGGGGGAACTAAAGGCAATAAACCTCGCCCCGGGCATGGGCTCAGCGAGGCTTTCCCGGCGCTGCTGCCCCCGCTTCCGCTGCCGCCCGAGGAGTCGCGGCTGTCACCGCAGCAGAACGTCCCTCGCTGTGCCCCGGGGAGCTGGGAAGGGCTGTCCCACCCTCCCAGCCCGGCTGCATCCTCGCCTGGGGACTGGGGAGGGGATCGAGTTGCGCCGGGAAGGTTAACGGGCAGCAGGAGTGAGGAGGTGGCTGCAGCATCTTTGTTTTCTCTCCATCCCTCCAGCACTGCCCGCCTGAGCAGCAGTGGGGTCCTGGGAGGGGATGCTCAGGGGGGGATTTTGGAGCATCCCCACACACCTGCCCTCTAGAGCATCTTCTGGGAGTGCTTTCCTGGGAAGGAAGGTGCAAGGATGGCTCTGTGTCCCTTCAACTCGCGGTAATTTCAATTACTCCCATTTAGAGGAGGCTCCACACCGGGATTCTTTGACCCTGTGGAGGCTGTAGGATCTTCCAGGCTGAGATCCATCCACTGATTCCAGCAGGGATAGCTCCCAGCCCAGTCAGTTCCCTGGATTCATCAATTCACTTTTTCCCATGAACACAACAACTCCTGGCCACGGGCACAGCAGCTCACAGCCGGTCAGGGTTTTCCTGGGAAGGAGTGAGGGTTCTCCGCAGCCCCAAAAGGGGGACCTGCCCTCCCTGGGTGGGAGAAAGAGCCTTTGCTACAGGAAGAAGAATTCCCCTGGAGTCAGCAGTGCTGTGAGATCCGTGATCCCACTCCTGCTTCCTGCCGGGACCCCCCCAGCTGGATGGGGCTCCACGTGCTGCCACCCCCCCTTCCCATGGGGACCCCCATCCCAAAGCCTGGCTCCCTGCTCCTCACCAAGCTGCTCCCTCTGGGATGATGCTTTTTTCCAAGGCTTCTGCTGGCACTGAAGGAATGAGGGAGGGCACCTGGAGGCAGAGCCCTGTTTGTTGTTTTAATAAATACGGAGCAGACAGATCCGGTGGAGAGGAGCTGGAGGGGCCGGGGAGACCCCAACAGAAGGGGCTGAGCCCCATCCTGAGCCGCTGCCACTCCCTGGCTCCTGGAAATAGCTTTTCCTCCTGGTTCTTAGTTCAGAACAGAGGCTGAGGGTAACAGGAGGCTTGTGACTCTGGGGGTTCTTTTCTTGGAGTCTCTTACAAATATCCTTCCTCCTGTGTCCTGTCATAGCAGCCTCTAGAAGAGGATGAGGATGAGGATGAGGATGGCTCCAGAGCCCAGCACAGGCTCATGTTCTCTCCACTACCCTACCCCAGGACCTCTGTGGCGATGCCAGAATGCAGGAGGTGAGTGCTGTGCCCTTCCCAAACAAGCAATCCCTAGGGTAACCCCCAAAATTCCCACCTGGCGTGCACTCCAATACGTTCTAGCCAGGTAGGTGACCTCAAAGGGACCCGGGCTCTGTGACAGTCCTGGCAGCTGCCGATCCAACCTCCCAGCCCCATCCTGGCTCCCGGGGCCTCCCATCAGCCCCAATTTCCTGCAGACCCCGGTGATAAGGGGCTGATCCTCAGCCGTGGAAATCCGATGCCCCGGTGTCAGGGAGCACAGGCCCTGGGGGGCTGTGGGAATCCGGCTGAGAATGAGCAGATCTTGCTGCTTTCCCTCCTTCCCATTGCTCAAAACCCCTTTGGAGGATGGAGGGGGTCTTAGTGCCGCTCACCGGGGTTGTCCTGGGCTTCATCCCCCTGATCTGTGCTGGCAGTGCCGGATTCTGTGGGGTAAAAGCTTCCAGGTGCACCTGCACCCACTGGAGCACCCCAAAAATAACTGGGTGCCCGTTGTGAATCATTGTCGTCTCGTTTTTCAGGCTTTGCCGTGGTTGCTGAATCCCGGGGACTCGTGGGTCCTGCCTGCTCTCTGGGAAGGTGGGAGTCAGGGCTGTTCCCGTCTCTCTTCTCCCTTCGTTTGGGGTCTGTCCTGGCCAAAAGGAGGAAATAAACCCTAAAATCTCTCTCCCAAGCTGGCCTGGAGGCACATACTGGGCAGGTGGTGGGTGCCATGGGTTTTGCCTGATGGAGGGACTGGTGGGAAATTGGTTTTTACTGGGCTTGGAGGGGATGTCTCTTAGCACAGCAGCCCTGCAGCAATGCTCTCTGCCCAGCAAGGACCGGAGCAATTCCAGTTAATTTATTGCCCCATTCTCTCAGCCTGGATGTCCTCTGCCTGTGCTGTGCCATCCCTCTGCTCTGCTGGCCCTGGGGACTTTGTCCTCCCAGCTACTCTTGAGTTTGAGGTGGATTTCTCGCTTTTCAGGTGTCCCTGTGCATTCGGACCAGGAGTTTCAGCCTGCAGCTGCATATCCCAGACCTGCCCACATCGGGGTGAAACCATCTCCAAGTTTTGCCATCTCCTTCCCAAGCAGGAATTGATTCAGATCCAGGACTGCTGCTCCTGGAGGGCAGAGGGAAGGTTCTGAGGTAAGAAAACCAGACATCTCTGAAAATCCACTCTGCTTTAGACAGTGCCCTGCTGGAGGTCTGTAAATCCAGAGCTGATCCACACCCAGAAATTACACTAATTGTAATGGTCTGGTTTCTAGATTGATTCATCCCTGTGCCAGCCACTGCAGCGATTGAACTAAACGGATTTTCTTGGGGAATTCCTTGTTTGGGAGTGCTGGAATGCACTGCTCTGCTGCCAGTGCCGTGGGGCAGTTTCACTGCCCTCGGGTGGAGGTTCCCGTGGGATCGTGCCTGGGTTAAAGAGCTGACTTTTATCCCAGAGGAACTCCAGGGCTTGTCTTGCCTCTCCCTTTTATAGCCTGGGGAACGTGGGGTCCCTGCCCTTGGCCCTGTCCCCATTCCGAGGGGACAGCCAGGGTCTGCGGGGTTATTGCAGCCCCGGGATGCAGAGGGAGATTTGGGATCTGCGGCACGCTCCTGCAGAGCCCAGCCGTGGGCAGGACACGTGAGTCAGAACCGAGCCCGCTGCGGGAGAAATCCTGCCTAAGCAGCCAAGATGTTCATTTTTCCCACCCCAATAAAGCCTCAGCCAGCAATCGGGCTGTACCCAGGGCAGCGGCGATGCCCGGGAGCTCGAGTGTGCGGCATCGCACCCGGGATCCCTCCGGATCGGCTCTGCGGTGGGACCGCGGGGGAGGCGGAGGGGTGGGAGAGGCTCGGAGGGTCTCCCGAGGCTGCAGGCGCCCCCCGAGCCTCAGCGAGATGCTCCAGTGCCATCTAGTGACATCGGGACCCGGGGCGGGGGCGGCCCCGGCTGAGCCCCGCTCGCTGCTCCCGGCTCCTCCCGGCGTGTGCAGCCCCCGGGGGCTGGAGGGGACAGCGGAACGGCCTTTCCGTAGGAAAAGGGGTTTTTCCATCGCGGGTGGCTCCTCCCCTGCAGGGGCAGAGCGCGGTCCCTGCTGTCCTTCCCACGCAACCTACTGAGGGCGCCTGCCCGGGTCAGGTTGGCATGGGCGGCTTGTCTGGCTCTGAGCGTCCAAACGGAACCTAAACGTGTCCAAACCGGGCTGGTGCAGGGTAAAAATTCGCTTTTTCCAAAGGAATTGATGGGAACGAGGTGTCTGTGCAGCTTGGGCTGTAGTTACCCGATTTCCTGCAGCACCTCGGACATCCAGAGCCTCCCTTATCAACACAGTTAAATTATTTGATGCCTTTAACATGATTAACACGTTGCAATCCTAAACTGCGAGCAGCTGCCCAGCGCTGCAATTTCTCCTTCCAGCTGCCCATTAACGCCTCCCTCCGGGCGATTGTAAAGCAGGAAAAGGCCACAAATCCCAGCCGTGCGCTGGAGGAAAAGGAAGGAGCAGGGCACAGGACCCGTGTGCATTAACATAATGCACCCGCCGCAATCCCAGATTGCTTGGAGGCTGCCTGAATCCCTGATTTATCCTGCTAATGCGCCCACAGCGGCTCTTCGTGCAAGAGGTGTGCGTGAGGCTGGAGCGTTGCCCCGTTCCCTGCTTTTTGGAGGTGATTTATTTCCTGCGCTGTCTCACTCCTCGGTTTTCCATGGAAATCGCACCAGTCGCGTGAGGACGATACTGAGACGCCTCCGATCTGTAATTACCTTTGCATGTGCTAATTGTGTAATTCGGAGAGGCGATTAATTACCCAGGGAAACGAGCTGGGAAGTGGGGCTGGAGCGCTGTCCGAGGCCGGCTCTTCCCGAGATCTCGCTCTGGCCCTGGCAGGTGCCCGCTGCTTTGCCCATCACCCTTTCCCCACCTTTTAATGCTTAAGTGTCCGATCCTGCGGTTTTATCCCGGCGGTGGTCGCTCCCTCGGGCATGCCAGCCTGTTTCCAGCCCCGCGTGTGCCAGGTGCCACCTCACTGGCCGGATTCCCCGTGCCGGGCTCGGACGCGTCTCCCGTGTTTGTGGTTTGTGCAGGGATGCCCCCACCGCTTTGCTCATCGCCAGGCTGACCGTGATCCGCGTTGGATAAACCTTCCTGGGATGCTGGAAAAAGAAGCGTGAAGTTCCAAGGGGATGGATGGGGCAGGCAGGGGAGGGCTGGGAGCAGGATTCGCTTCAAGATGAAGGATCTGACTTCTTTCACCCGCAGCTTTTTCCTGTTGGTGCTCTCAGCTGGTTGTATTGAGCTGCTGGGTGAGTGATCTCTTTGGATGTATTTTCCCAGTTTTGCCTGGGATGCCTTCAGGGCAGGTTTTTATTTGGGTCCGGGGGGGACCTGCTGGCTCCCCCCAAACACAGGACACTTTTTCACCTCTTCACGGCCTTTGGACTCTCACCTCCACTGATGGCCACAGGTCCATCCCCACCTTTTGGCTTTATTGGGATAACTCCCCACACTGGGATTAGGGAGCAGCTCAGAGGCTGAGCACTGGCAGAGGCCCCAGCAGCTCCTCACAGCCGACACCCAGCACTGGCTGAACGCAGTTCTCTGCAGCTTTAGATTTCAGCATCACACTGTCCTAAGGAGGGAATTTAAACCCCAGGCACGGCACATTTGCTCTGCTGGCAGCCCTGATCCCGTTTGCAAACGCTCTGGTGAGGGATGGGCAGCTCTGCTGCTTGTCCAGACCCCGGGGCTTCCCAACCAGGTCCCTCCTGCCAGCTCACACCTCTGACGTGGGGAGAACGGCTGCCTTTTCCCCTCTGAATCCCAACCCCAGCAGTTTTGCAGGATACAAGGTGTCCTCGCTGATGGGATAACACAGAGAGCTCAGCGTGGAGCACTGGGATCCCCCGTGGGGGCAGGAGCTGGGCTCGCAGCTCCTGCTGGTTTTTCCTGCTGTGGGTGCAGCATTGTCTCTGCATTTTCCTGCCGGGACTGTCCCTGCTGTGTACAATTAACAGGCTCTCGTTAATAGGATCCGCGATGGTGGTTGGCAGCTCCAGCCCAGCGAGGGTTGGGGGGCCCTGGGGAGCCTGAGGACCCCCTAAAGGGCAGGCGGCGCTCAGCTGTGAATCACTACCAGCCCCTGGGAGAGTGGATGCTCCCTGCTGTGGGTCCGTCCATGCTGAGGCACCGACGGCTTTTTGCGTGTGTGATGAAGGAATAATTAACAGCCCTGCCCCCCCCCAACCCCAACAAGGGATAAAAGGGCTGTGGGGAGCACGGTGGTTTGTTGTTGTATTTTGTCTCATGGTAAGGCTGACACAAACACCTCCTGGGCTGCAGGAGATGGTGGGGATCCCCAAAACCACCCAGAGTGATGCAGCCTGGCAGGGCATGGTGCTGATCCCCCCACAGGGGGTTCTTGGTCCGGCGGGAGATCCCACACTGAGGAAGGCAGGGGATGCCCACATTTTTATTTTCTTTAATATTTTGATTTTCATTCCTGCTCCTGCCCATTGGCATAGGTGATTTGGGGGTGTGGGGAAAGCAATGCTGCAGGAAGGGGGACCCTGGGTGAGGGTTTTGGGGGGTCACAGGCGTGAGGGCAGCCAAGGGAGGTGCTGGGGATGCCGATGGATCAGAAGAAGCTGCTGGGAGGAGCAGAGGGATAATTCTACCCTGGAGCAGAGCTCAGCAGCCCCAGGTGCACGTCAAGCGCTCGAATGGAGGCATCCTCAGAAAACTGCGAGAGATTGGGCATCCGCCTGGTTGTGTGAAGCCTCTGCAGCTGCTCCCAGCAGCTTTTCCTTCCCCTGCTCCAGCGTGGCTCTGCCGGAGTCGGTTGCCGGAGGTTCCTCGGCCCCGGGGATGTTTGGTGCTGGAGCCTTCCCAGGCAGGCGCTGCTGGCCCAGCCCAGCCCTGCAGAACGCGGCTCTCCCACCGCCCCTGGGCTGCTCGGGGCCGGGGGCTCATCCTGCCCCATCCCGAGCGCTCCCCGTGGCCCAAGCTGCTGCTGGGGACCGGTTCCCCGCAGCGGCAGCTCTTGCAGAAGAGCCGAGGCAGCGGAGCTGAAGCGAGCCCGAGCAATTAAAAGCACCCGCAGCAGATGGTCGGTGCCGTCTGTCTCCCCGCCGCCGCCTCCTCGCTCTTCCTCTCCTCACTCTCTCTCCCGACTCCTCTGATTCTTCTCTTTTGCTGACTTATCCCCCCCCACCAGGACTTCCCAGCCAAGCAGGACCCTCACATTCTCCTGCACCCCCAGCCCCTATTTCTACTCGGTACACGGGGCAAAGCCAAAGCTTCAGCTGCCGAGGAATTGAGATGAGGACACAGCTCCATACGAGGGGAAACTGAGGCACGAAGGAGGCTGAGACCTGCTGGTTCCACCCAGCTTCCTCTCCCAGCTGCAGCGATGCTGCCACGTGTTTTGTGTCCTTGGCTGAGCATCTTTTTGAAGGAGCTATAAATTCTGGGTACCGAAGGGAAGGTTAAAACATCCATCCAATCAGCCTGGTTGAATGATTAACCCCGGCTCCCTGTGTGCCCCTAAACCCTTCCCGTGGCACACAGCCCTCCTCCCCACACCCTGGATTGTGCACAGCCCCAGGGGTTAAATTTCCAGGTGGTGCAGCCAAAACGGAGCCGAAAGTCTCTGAAAAGGCTTTGCAATTCCCTCTCCCAAGCACGAGCTCCCCCTGTGCCCGGGGACCCCCGCGTGGCCGCATTCCTCCGCGGTCCCTTTCTCAGCGGCGCTGGCCGCGTCACTGAGCCGAGGTCGAGCCCTGCAGCGGGGACGATCCCGGCCTCAGAAAGCCGCATTGTGCTTTCGGGGGGTCGATTTCTCCCGTTGTCTGTCGCTTCGCCTCCTCCGCGGTGTCTTTGGCGTTGCCAGTTGTGTCGGACGCCCCGAGCTGCTCCCGGGTGGCAGCGGCCGAGCCCCGGCCGGACAATGGAGCGTGCTGCTGTCCTGGCAGCGGCTCCCCGCGGCCGCGGGGGTGCTGAGGGGAAGGGATGGGGACCGACAGGCGGCTTGGATGGTTTCCCACTAAAGGCTGATCTGGGTGGGCGTTTCCACTGGAAGATGCCCCGGGAGGTCCCTGAACGGCCGCTTTGGAGGTGCTCGTGCTGGGGCGGTGGGAGGGCGGTCCCAGCGGGGATCCTGGAGCTCTGAGGGCTCTTGGATAGGGAGTGAAGGCCGGTTTGCTGAGGCCCTGATCCCGTCAAGCTCTGCCTGATCTCAGTGCTGCCTCCAGCTTCCCTCGGCTCCAAGTGGTGCTGGAGCTTCGGGGGAAGGGATGGGGCACGGCAGAGGATCCTCAGAAAGCTCTGGGAAGTGGGAGAAAGGAGGAGAGACCAGAAACAAGGGAGGATGGAGCAGGTACAAAGGCAGACCCTAAACCACAGCCAGCCCTGCTCTTCCCGGCTGGCCGGGAGCACCTCCTGTCACATCTCCCCTCAGCCGAGCCACCTCCCGCTGTCACCCCTGGCCGGGTGAGGATGAAAGTGCTCCTCTCCCAGCTCCTTGCAAAGCTGCAGGAAATCTTGCCTGGCCTGAAAAATTCCCCTGTCCTGACATCTTGCAAAACTGCCCCAGCGCAGGATGCTCAAGGCACGATCCCGCATCCCTGGGGTGAGTGGGACGGGACAGTGCGGCTCAGCGGGACACACAGAGCTCGTCCCAGGAGATGCTGCTCGGGCAGGGACGCTCCTCAGAGCTCGCCGGAGTCTGATTCCTTCTCCTGGTGCTGTTGGAGTCGGGCTGGGGCCGTGCTGTTGGATGGGAGACAAGAATCAGCCCCGGGGCTGGTGAGGGGAGATGCCTCGGCTGGTGCCAGCCGTAGTGGGGAGCCTGTCTCTTCCCGCTGGATGGGAGCACAGCGGGGAGGGGGAGCAGGGATGGCATCCAGGCTCTTCTCTCCAGCAGCGTTTCACATTCCTTGAGGTTTTTTTCTCTCCTTAAAGCTCGTTGAGGACCTTGGAGGGTTGAGGGGCACCAGGGAGGGAGGGCAGGGCAGGGCAGCTCATCCCAAGCCGCCTGTCTTCACGTGGATGATCGTTTCCAGCCGAATTGCTGTGATGGGATTTTTTTTTTTTTTATCGGCTGGTTTAGTCCTCCCAGTGACCTCTCCCAGCCCTGAACCCTCCTGGGTTTTCCCCCTCAGCCTGTACAGCTCGACTGAGGGCTGGATCACAGGCAGAGACATTCTATTGCAGGCCAGCCTGTGGAAACACCTGCCAGAGGATCCAAACAGAAAAACCTGGGCTGTGCCCAGGGGCCAGGGTAAGGAAACTGTCCCTTGGCCAGATGTTTTGGGTTTATTTCGGACCAGGGGTGCTCTCAGGGCACTGAAGGTTGTGTTTGTGCCATGTGGGAGTCAGTGGGAATCCCTACAGCATCTCCTGGCTTTGGGGATGTCCGAGGAAGGACAAAGAGCACTTGTGTGCCTGGTGTTGGCACTGAGATCCAGTGGGATGTGCTGAGACAGAGCTGCAGGTGAAAATTCCCAGGAGGAGGGAAAAAGGTTGGATGGTTGCCCTCTGCTGCTCACGGCTCAGCCCAGCCTGCTGGGTCCGAGGCGCTGGCAGGCTCGGTGAAGGTCCCTGGGAACACGGCGGGTGTTTTTGGGATGAGCCGTGCGAGCTCCAGGCTCAGTCCGTGCTGTGCTGCAGCGCTGCCCGGCCCTGCCCAGCCCCCGGAACCAGCCCAGCGGCCGTGCTGCTCCCTCCCTGCCCACGTCCTTCGCCCCAGGTGGCTGCATCCTGCTCCTGCAGGGGCTCCAGCCTGGGACGTGAGGAATTCGGAGGCTTCATCCTGGTTTGGGGCAGGATGCAGCACTTCATTTGCTCCAGGAGTGCAGCTGGGATGGGTCTGATTTGGTGGGGATTTTCAAGGTGGTCTGTTGGGACAAAGGAAGGATTTTTCACTTGTGCCAAGCTCCAAAAAGAAGAAGGGAGCAGGATGAACTCACCATCCCACATAGATCCATCCCTGTTGCCCTGCTCCCCACACCCACCCTGCGGGGCTGATGGAGCAATCCTGCCCTGGTCTGGTTGCTGGGTGAGCTGGGCATTTCAGAGCCTGTGGTTTTCCCCACCTTTTCCTTGTTCTCCCCAAGGGGATCATTAATATCAGCTCCCTTCTCCTCAGCTCCGCTCGGCTGCTGAGGGGTGACCTGGCTCCGGGGAGGCAATGCTGCAGGGATGGGGGGAACTCAGGCCAGGGTAGCTCCGTGCCTGGCGGGGGGAGGCTGAAAGGGAGATTTGGGAACGGTTTTGCCTGGAAACTCGTAGAAAGCAGCATCGCGGGGAAGAAGATGTGACGTCAAAAGCAGCGCTTAAAATACACCCAGAGCAGAATCACATGGCAGCTGGTGAGACAGGAGCTGCCGGGCTCCTGCACGGGTCCCGTGGGAGCCTCGGGAATACGCTGGGAAGTGTCCCTCCGGCTGAAGGCCATGGCCAGGGAGCTGCTCTGCCAGGCTGGGGACGGCGGGGAGGGTTGGGGACAGCAGGGAGGGCTGGGGACAGCGGGGAGGGCTGGGGACNGCAGGGAGGGCAGGGGACAGCAGGGAGGGCAGGTGGCCGCCTGGTTCCCATCTGCTCCCAGCAGCCGGGGCTGTGGCTGCACGGCCCCGGGGCGTTCTTTGGGTGACTTCTGTTGGAAGCAGCTGCTGGTGGAGACTGGCTGGCTGGTGTTTGGCTGCTTCTTGTTGGCTGGGTAGAAAATGACGCTGGGTGCCAACGTGCTGAGGGTCAGCTCCCCAGGGGGACGGGGATGATGAGCAGCTCAGGAGCCCAGGACGTGCTTTTTCCACACAGAAAGTGCAGGTTGGGGTGAAAATGCTCTGGGTTTGGCACTTTGAGCCCTGTTGAGGCCACCAGGCACAGTCGGGGTGAGCACTGCAGGAAGAAGCCAAGTGCTGGTTTGGGCAGCATCAGACAAAACTCCCTCCCTGCAGGGCTGTGTCCTCCCTTTGGGCCTTGGGGAGGGGACACACGTCCCACTCAGAGACACGGGCCCAAAGTCGGGCTGAGAGCTCTCTTTACTCCTCCAGGAATAAGCAGCACAATCGGCTGCACCAGTGCAGGAGACCTGAGGCTGAGCAGCCTTTGAAAGTGTTTTATTTTCATTTTCGAGGACAAAATGTCCAAGGACCACGCAGCTCCCCAGAGTGGGTCAGGCACTGAGGCCGTCCCAGATCCCAACTCAGGCCTCTGTGCAGGGCTGGATCCAGCTGTGAGGAAGGGATTTGTGGGTCTACCCCACTGGAAACCCTCCAGGGATATGGGGCTGGCTCAGGTGGGCCATGCAGACAGTGAGGGGCAGGACCGGAGGTCTGGTGTGGGGAAAAATATCATCCAAGCTTAAAAAAACCTCTCTGAGATCACCCAAATCCCTTCCAAAAATGCATCCAGGCCACCAAAAGCACCTGGAAACGCTGTGAGAGCCTGAGCTGGAGTGGTGCCACCCAGCCCTGGTGCTCCTGAACTCGCCCCGTTGCACAGCGCGGCCTCGGTCGCGCCTGCCCCGCCAGCAGCTTGGCATGTGAAGGAAATTAAGACCAGAACTCAGGAGCAGCAGCTCTTTAAAGCATGTCCCACTGCTTGGAGCCCTTCCCAGGGGCCATGGGACGTGGTTCTCATTCCTCTGCCCGGGCTGGGGTTTATTATTTTTCCCTCTATTGTGCAGAGTCCCCTTTATTCCCTGCGTGCCTGTCCCCCCGGGCCCAGGGAAGCACTGTGGTTTTCTTGTGCTCAGACGTGGCTTGTTGCCTCCTCCCAACCACTCTTTTTTCCTTTCAGACACGATCTCTAGGCCAAAAATAGATGGTGCCTGCTCCTTCCAGCACTGGAGGCAAACAGCCAACAGGTGAGTGCATGGGCTGGATTAATTAGAATCACTGATAAAGGGAGATATTATTTTTAAAGGTCATTTTCTCCGTGATTCCTGATGTTTCCAGCTGGGGCTGTCTGGAATCAGCCCCTTTTTTGGCGTCGTGCTGCCCTGTGGTGTTGTCATCCCGCTCTTGAGTGACACAAGAGGTTTGGGAGCACTTGGAAGTGCCACCAAGTCTGTGTGGGCTCGACAGTCACAGGCTCAAGTTGTCCCTGAGGAAGGACCATGTGTGTGAAGGGAAAGGCAAATGCAGTGGGAATGCCCTGCTTGGGATCCCAGCCCTGCTGCAGCCTCTCCCGTTCTTGGGGACATCTCTTTGCCTCATGGGGTGAGAGAAACATCCTGGCAGAGAGAGCTGGGATTGGGAGTCTTGGGTGGAAAATGCTTCATAAGAGCCAGAAATTCTTCTGCTCTGAGCCAGAAATTCTTCTGCTCTGAGCCAGGCTGAGCTCTCCTTTCCCCGGGTCTGCTCCTTTCCCTCCTTGTTTGCAGTGCTGGCCCCGAATGAGCCACGACAGGGCCTGGCTTTGCAGGCAAATACGTATTTAGAAACCGGAGGGCTTTATCCCCTGCAATTATTATCACTTGAATGTAGGTCGGCTTGACAGCTTAGGTGGAAAATCATCTTCGGAGCGTTCCGGCAGCTCTGCACTCACTGTCCTGTTCGTCCCCACCCTGTTCCCACTTGTTTTTGGGGGAGAGGGCTGGGTTTAGGAGCTGTTTCACCAGCGGAGGAGGCACTGAGGTGGGTTATTAAGGCACAGGAGGGGGTTGGGGGTAGATGAGATGGGAAGAGCAGCTCCCTCTTGATGCTCCGAACTGCCTGGGGAGAGATCCATTCATCCCTGTGCTCCTTGAAGGTGTCCATTAAATCCCTGGTTTCTGTCCAGGCCGGTTTGCCTGCCTGTCCCTCCCTCCCCAGCTCTGCCTGGCTGTGTTTGGTAACGCCGGCTCTGCCTCATCCCCCCTGGGAGGCACCGCTTTGTCTTCGCCGGCTCCGCCCTCACCCCCTCCCTCTAAACCTCCCCGCTGTATTTTTCCTCCCGAAATCACAACTTCCACCCTTTAAAAAGCCTCTCCCACGCCGGGCCCCCTCCCCTGGCCCAGCCCTGTGAATGAACGGCTGGTGGCCCTGCGATGCCATTTCCATGGTGACAGATGGCAGCGGAAGATGCGGGGATCAGGGTCACATGAGAGCAGCGGTAAATTCAGGCAGTTATTTATAGGCTGCTGCTCCAGGGTTTATGGAAATGCGTCTGCCTTCCACGGCGCTCTCAGCCCTTCGCCCGCTCTCCGGGGCACTGCTCTTCCAGGAGAGGCATTACTCATGCTCTGCTTTCATCCAGACTGTTCCTGCTGCTCAGGCTGGTGTCGGAAAAGTACCAAGCAGAGGGTCTGGTTTATTTTTTTTCTGAGCCTGAGTCTCTCTGAATCAGCCTCAGCCAAATGCAGCCATCACCTCCCCGCATCTGCCCCTGGCGTCTCCTGTGCTGGTGGCTGCCGTGAGACAGCCTGGGCCCTAACCTGAATTTTTGGTGCTGAAGATGTTCACGGCAGAGCCCAAATCCAGCTTTGTCTCATCTGGTTTTAGCTCTGATACACCTGGAGATCTTTCCGTGCCTCGGTTTACCAACCAACAACACCCTTTGGTGATGTGTGGTGTACCGAAGGGAGATTTTAAATCCACAGGGGAGGATTTATGACACCTCAAGGTGTCATTAATGAGTCAGCCCTCCCTATCTCTAGCAGGGTTATCCCTGCTCCCTGGTGAGATGTGCAGGAGCAGGGAGCTGAATGGCTGGTTCAGCCCCTCCTTAATAATTAGAATTCTTGATTTCTTTTTGCTTAAGACCCCCCTAATCAGGTTTCCAGATCTCCTTTTGGTCAGTCTGGGTGTGCAGAGTTTGCTGCTGCTGGCACTTGCAGCCCACGGGACCTGCAGCTCCCCTCCCCCAGCCCGCCAAGCTCAGGCCCACCTTCCCAGGGAGATGGTGCCCGGATGCAACGAAAATCCCCATCTTCGGAAATCAGAGTTATGGAGTCACAGGGTAGCTTGGAAAGGACCTTAAAACTCATCCCATTCCACCCCCTGCCACGGGCAGGGACACCTTCCAGTATCCCAGGGTGCTCCAAGCCCCGTCCAGCCTGGCCTTGAGCACTGCCAGGGATCCAGGGGCAGCCACAGCTGCTCTGGGCACGCAGGGCCTCCCCTCCCTGTCCCCTGCGTGTCCCCACTGCTGTCCTGGCTGTCTGTCCTGCCCAAGCCTCCCTTTCCCAGCGTCTGGGCATCTCATCCTTGCCTTCAGTGTTTGCTTCCCCAGCAGCCCAAAGGAACGTTCCCCGGGAAGGGCTGTGCCAAAGACGTCTCATTTCAAACACAGAGAGCACCAAGTCTCTGCAGAGGTCACAAGGACTGACTGCAGAGCAGAGCAGCCCCTGGCAGGCTCTGAGCCCCATCCCACCTCTCCCGGGCTGGTTTGCATCACCCATCACTCCCTGGGTCATGGGGAGATTTGCCTCAAGCCGGGCACACGCTGTGGGTTCTGCACTGTTGGGTGGGGAGGGATGTTTTGATTTTTAAATCATGAGTGCGATGGGTCTGTTCCCTTTCCAGCACCACGCCCAGCTCCCTTCCCCAGGGCCAGGCTGGGAAAGGAGCAGGTAATGGAGCGTGGCCTTGTTCCTTGCCGTGGGAAGAGGGAGAGTTACGGCCATCAGCGCTGGCCGGGCTCCCAAGTACCTGGGAGAATTGATCGTTCTGTGCCTAATAGGCCAGAAACTCGTCCAAAGGCCTGGAATGTGGATAAATGCTGTGATCCAAGAGCTGAGCGAGCGTGGTTTGGGGCTGGAGGGTTGAATCCTCGGCAGTTTGTCTCTTCCAAATGTGTTTGTCTTCCTAGCAGGGTTTCTCGCTGGATATTGGTGCCAGCACACCCAGCACCAGAAATATACTGGTTAGGAAAATGCATCCAGGCTCCTCTGCTGGGGCTTGGAGGAGCTGAATTTGTGTTTTCAGGAGAAGGAGACTTTTCCATGAGGTACTGAACCAGAGATTAACTCCTCCAAAAACTTTTTCCCTGTTTCCCCTGCAATGAGCCAACCTAACAGCCCTGTGCTTTTCCTGATTAATGTGATTAGAGGTTTTCTGAGGGCAGCACTGAATAGGTGGGCAGGGCTGAGCCCTCCAGGTGTCCTGGGCTCTGCTCCCCACGCCAAGCAGCCTGAGAGGCTGTGGGAAATTTGGCCTAAAAATCCAGATTTGGGGTTTGCTCACCCTTCAGAGCTGTTTGTGCCAGGTATTTCTGCCTTCCTCCAGACTGAACGTGCTGCTGTATCCCACTGTGTCCTGTTGGGAAGGAAGGTCGTGTCCTTTGACCTGAAGAATTTTATCACCTCCCTTAAAAGTGGGTTAAAGACGGAGACAGAGCAGCCTTCCAGGAGCTGAAGGGGCCTACAAGCAAGCCAGAGAGGGACTGTTTCTTCAGAAATTGGAGTGGCAGGACAAGGAGGAATGGACTTGCACTGAAAGAAGGGGAATTTTGCTCTGATATTAGGAAAAAAAAAATCCTTCCCTGTGAGGGTGGGCAGGCCCTGGCACAGGGTGCCCAGAGCAGCTGTGGCTGCCCCATCCCTGGCAGTGCCCAAGGCCAGGCTGGATGGGGCTTGGAGCAGCCTGGGACAGTGGGAGGTGTCCCTGCCCATGGCAGGGATGGGATGAGATGACTTTTAAGGTCCCTTCCAACCCAAACCATTCTGTAATCAATGCAAATGTCTCATATCTCAAATATCTCCGGGCTGGCTGACGCCCCAGCTCAGCTCGCTCGGGTCAGCGCTGCTCCTGGGCTCCCCTGGCTCAGGGAGCTGGTGAGGCCAGAGATGTGGTGTCTTCCGAGCCCAGTGCTGGCTCTGGGGTCCCCGAGTGTCACAGGGCTCAGGAGCAGCGCTGAGCATCCTCACGCTCAATGGGCACGTCATGGATTCCCACCGAAGTGAGGGAGAGCCAAATTCGGGGCCTGGCCGCTCCTCCTGCCTCCCTCCTGTGTGGTCCCAGCCAAAGAAAGTCCTCTGAAATGCCAAATCGTAAAGGAGATGTGAAATACCTGTTTCAAATAATGAAATATAGTAGGCTTAGATTAGATATTAGGAAGAAATTCTTCCCTGTGAGGGTGGGGAGGCCCTGGCGTGGGTTTTCCAGAGAAGCTGTGGCTGCCCTGGATCCCTGGCAGTGCCCAAGGCCAGGCTGGACAGGGCTTGGAGCAGCCTGGGACAGTGGGAGGTGTCCCTGCCCATGGCAGGGGGTGGGACTGGGTGGTCACCAAAGTCCCTTCCAACCCAAACCGTTTTACAATCTCTGATAATAAATCAGGGGCAAGGGGTGGCCAAACACTCCCTTCCCCAGGGGAAGCAAAAGCCAGGAGGGCTCCCCTGGGGCCGCTCTTTAGGGGCGTTTTAAGGGGGGTTTTATTTTCCCCACAGCAAAACCAAACCCACCCCTCGTGCCAGGACTCGATGCTACTTTTTTTTTTGAACGCAAGAGCCTCCCTCGGAGCAGGGGGGGTGGCCCGGCACCCCAGCTTTGACGCGCAGCCCTGGTGACTCAAGCCTGCGTCAGGGGCTGCGCGTCCCTTCGCCTTGATTTTTTTTTTAAATTTTTTTTTTTTTTTCTAATTGCTTTTCCCTTTCCTTCTTTATTTCCCGGGAGCCGAGCGGAGTTACCTCCCTCCGGCGGAGGCGAGCGGGGCCGGGCGAGCCCAGCGCGCATCCACCGGGCGGTGGCGGGGCGGGGTGGGGGGACCCGGAGCGGAGCCACCGGTGCCTCGGAGCTTCACCGCGGAGCCGTTCCCGGCCACTGCTCGCCTTTCCCGGCCGCTGCTGCTCCCCTT
The DNA here is from genome assembly GCA_013390045.1 of Picathartes gymnocephalus. Classification (NCBI taxonomy): domain Eukaryota; kingdom Metazoa; phylum Chordata; class Aves; order Passeriformes; family Picathartidae; genus Picathartes; species Picathartes gymnocephalus. Next base: position 116,418 of record WEKY01035118.1, read on the forward strand.
TGCCCGGCTCTCTGCAGCACCGGCAGCCTCGGACCGGCCCCGCCGCCGCCCGGACTCGCCCCCCCCTTCACCGGAGCCGGGGGGGACCGGGGTGATTTCTCCCGGGAATTTGCGCCGTTTCCTCCGGGAGCGGGCCAGTTTCGCCTGGAATCGGGTCCGTTTCATCCTCCCAGGGAGCCGCCGCAGCGCCGAGGTAAGGATGCTCCCGCCGTCCCCACGCCGGGGTCTCGCTGCCGGCGCTCTCCCCACCTCGCCGGTGGCTGCCGGCTCTGCGTGCCCCCTCCCCACCGCGGTCTTCGCGGGGGGAAGGTGCTCAGGGCCGGGTTGAGGTTAACGGAGGGGACACCTCAGCCTGGAGGCATCAGGCGTGGCCCTAAGGGTGGTGGCATCCAGGGCTGCGGGGGACATTTAGAGACAGCAGAGGGCTTGAGCCACTCCAGGGGGTTGGGGGTCACCGCCGGGGGTGGCACTGGCTGCCTGCCCGCCTCCTGCTGGTGGGGGGCTCATCCCGTTTGAGGATGGGTGGAAATGCAGCCTCCAGGTTGACCTTGACAATAACATTGGGAGAGGAGAAAGCATTCGGCTGCAATGAGTATTTCAGCCCTGGCCCCTGGAGTGGTGGGGGGGTTATCGCCCCTTCTTTTATTTTTATGCTGCTCCTTGCATGTGGATGGTTGGATTTGAGGTAGAAAAATGGGGCTTGGGCTCCTGGTTTTGTGAAATTCCCAGTATTGGGTGTGGGGAGCATTTATTGCACCGCTGGATGCACCCAAAGGTGTTTTTCAGGCTGGCATCTTGGCCAGGTCCAAATTTCCATCACCCCGGGAATGTGGGGCTCAAACCAGCTGAGAAATCTGCTCCCAGCTCTTTGTAGAAGACCCAGAAGGTGAAATCCTGCTTCCTGGATCACGCCTTGTGTCTGAAGCACCTGAGGTTTGAATCCATCGGGAGCTGATGTAACTATTTCTGGTCTTGGTAGGAAAAAAAACCTGGAGCACGGCGGCAGCTGAGCTATTCTCGGCAGGGCAGAGAGCTCCTTGCGAATATTTCTCCAGAGGTGTCAGGACTAGGTCAAGGAACCTGGCTGGGGGTGTGACTGCTCCGAGGGAAATAAAATGTGGGTCTGAGCTCTCCATTGGGATGGAGATGGCTCTGCTAAAAGCAGCAGGGATAAAAGGGTTCAGTTGAAATCTGGAGTGACTCCACTGCTACTTCAGGCTTGCACAGAGCGGGGAATCTGGGCTTGTACCAGAGCTGGAGTCACGAGGGTGAAATTCACCCCAAATCAGATGCTGACCTGAGCACATCCAGGCCAAACCATGACCTTGGGAGGGCAGGCCCTGCTTTTACCCTGTCCTGGGCAGAGTTTGGGATTGTTTGTTTACAAACGTAGCAGCAGCTGCATGAATTACAACAGGGAAAAGCAGCGCTTGCGGCGGGGTTTGGATGCTCCCGTTTGTTGCTTTTTAGGATAAATCTCGGCTGGTTTGGGGTTCAGTCGGTAACCTTTGGATGGCGTGTGTGAGTTACAAAGGATCACTGAGGTCTAAGCGGAAAACCATCATCTGGTGAATCAAACCGAGCCCTGAAGGGATCATACGATGGTTGGCTGTGCTCTGGTGTCACGTTATTGCAGCTCTGTGTGTTTTCATGCTGCCGAATGAGACGTGAAAGGAGCCCAGAGCCGATGAATCAACGGGCTCATAGGCTTGGTGACAAACCCGGGTGCCAGGGCTGCTCCCCCGCCCGCGTCCCTCCCGTGACCCACGGGCAAAACGGCCCTTTCCGGAGGCTCCTTGGCATCCACTGGGGACAGCAGCCACTGGAATGTCACAGCTGTGTCCCTCCGAGGTGGGAGGGCTGCTCCCATTCTCCCCTCGTTAAAACGAGCCCTGCTAATTAGCACCCAGCTCCCTGCGGAAAGGACACGGCGTGGCTCAGGGCGCTCCCCTCCTCACACCCACCCCTGGGGAGGCGCAAACCTCGGCTGGGCTCGGTGTGAGGAGGTGGGAGAGCACGGGAAACGCTTCCCAGGACCGAGGCTGGCCGGGCTGAGAGCAGCCGGGCTGGGCTGGGCTGGGCAGACAGCCCCGGGGCGGAGCAGGGGGCTGGCGTAGCCCCAGCTCTGCTTTCCCCAGAGGAACTGGGGGTTATTTATAACATCTGGAGAGAGCCACGGGGGTGGGTGTACGGCAGGAGCGGGGGCAGCTCTGATTCACCAGTGCTCCTGTGCCACGATGCTGAAGCAGGACGGGCTTTGCACGGCAAGGACGAGGAGCGTCCCCAGCCCCTCCGAGGGAAATGCCGGCTGCTCTCAGCCCGGCTGCTCTCAGCCCGGCCAGCCTCGGTCCTGGGAAGCGTTTCCCGTGCTCTCCCACCTCCTCACACCGAGCCCAGCCGAGGTTTGCGCCTCCCCAGGGGTGGGTGTGAGGAGGGGAGCGCCCTGAGCCACGCCGTGTCCTTTCCGCAGGGAGCTGGGTGCTAATTAGCAGGGCTCGTTTTAACGAGGGGAGAATGGGAGCAGCCCTAATGGGCCCAGATGGTAAAACCGCTCCCTGTGGAGCCAGAGGCCGAGCAGGGAGGAGCAAACCCCAGCACGGAGCAGATTTAAGATGGAGGTGTCTCGGACCAGCCGTGGCTGGTGGGAAAGGGGGGTTTATGTGACCGAGGCTGCTGGAAGGTCCTCGGAGCAGGGCAGGGGACAACTCCGCCTTGGGCAAAAATCCCCTCTTGGGGCTTTGAAGAGACGTTTGGATGCTGCTGGGAGGGTCCTTCCCTTGGTTTCTTGTAGCTTGGAAGAGTGGGATGCTTCCCAAAGGACCAGCTCTGCCAGGGCAATCCCTATCCCACCACAGAGGCTCTCCTGACCTCAGGAAGCAGCAGGAAGGGGCCTGGAGCTGCTTTTCTCACCACTTGGGCTCCAAGTGGGATGTGCATCCAGGTCTCCTTGCCTTGGCTCCTGGCTGTGCAGCACAGAGGGGAGGACAGGAGGGATCCGTGGTCCTTCCCTCCGCCCCTGCTTCCCGGGCTCGCTGCCTCCTGCGTGACCTTGGATCTGTCCCTTCTCCTCCCTGTTCCAGTCTCCCCGTCTGCACCGAGCAGGCCCTGGGTGCAGGATTCCCCTGGTTCCGTGTCAGGGAGGATGAGGAGCTGCAAATTGATGCTCAGATCTCCCAGCCTGAAGCTGAGAGTAGATTTCCACCTCCTGAAATCCCTTGGTTCCTCTGTCCTCACTCCTCCCTCCTTTCCCTACTCTGTGACCTTGATGGGGTGAGCTGGAACTTCCCAGGCCTGGAGAGCTGGAAGCTTCACCAGGAACATCCTTCCCTCTCCTTCAGGAGCTGTGGAAGCTGAGGGGGGAGGAATGGTAATGGTGGGGCAGGGAGGGACCAGCAGAGAGCCCCCAGGGGTGGAAATGCTAATTTTTAATTCACCCAGTCTCACCCTGTGGATTTTCCTGCCTCAGTTTCCCATTTTTGGACCCAAACAAGGGATAAATGCAGCATTTGGACGCAGGAGAGGAGAAATTTCCCCTCGCTCCGTGCTTTGGGCCCAGAGCACATTTGCTGCCAGTGGCTGCTCTCCTCGGAATCTGCTGCAAATCCCCATCGCCTCCCTGCCTTCCCCTGCCCTCCCAGGCCCAGCTGAAAGCTTTGCTGACACATTTCCAGCCTGTTCATTGCTCCCCAGCTGCCTTCCCAAGAAAGCAAGGCTGGGCTGAGACAGGACACGTGGCTCGGAGCCTCCCTCCTCCCCTGAGCCCTCTGTGGTGCTTTTGGGGTCGATGGCAGCCTCTGGGCAGGGATTGAACCCCCTGGGTGTAAGAAAAGCAGGATTTTCTCCACCCCTGCCCTTGCCCTGGTGGGTTGGATCCAGTTTGTCCCGTGACAAACCAGTTCCATGTTCATGGGATGCACTGCAGTGGTGCTTCCCGTACCAGTCCAAAGGGATGCGGTGCTTGAGGCCGCCCTGTGTCACCTGGACAGCAGGACATGGGTGGGGACTGTCACTCTGTGCCAGCAGCAGCGCTGGACTCAGCCCAGGGTCTGGTCCGGGCGCAGGGCTCAGGGAACGGGGGCTGCTTTGTGAGGAGTTCCTGTGAAGGGATCCTCTGGCACCAGGGAAGTGGGAATCCTGCCCAAGGGACGTGGAGCAGGAGGAGGTGAGTGATCCCCAGGGACAGCCCTCATGCCTCCCCTCTGCTCACAGACACCAGCACTGAGCTCAGCACAGCCGGATCCTTTCCCTGGTCCTGCTGTGGGAAAAGCCACGTTCCCTCTCCAGGTGTGTGGCACCAGCACTGGTTTTACCTGGGCAGAGCTGTGGGTGCAAAGGCAGCCCTGGTCTGGCAGCAGGAGTGAGGTTCTTGCAAGCCGTGGGCTCTGGAAGACCCTAATCTGCCTTCTAAAGAGAGAGAAAAAATGCACATTTAAGAAAATTAAGGTCATGGGGACTAAGTAAACAAGCTGAATCTCCATCTGTCAGTGACAAGGGTTTTCTGTCTCTCTCCAGCCCGGAAAGCTCCTGGTTGTCAGCTGATCTGCCTTGTCTTTCTCACAGGGTGGTTGTTATTTTTGGCAGATGAATTTTGGATTAAATTCCCTTTTCAACCAGAGAAATGCACGGAAATACCTTTCTCAGATGGATTTGGACTGTGGTTTTTGATTTGAGGCTGCAGACCTTGGGGCTGATGCAAAAGGCTGGGGGAGGTATGGGGAAGAGCCCTGCTGCCCTCGCTTTCCCTGGATCGTGTCCCTGTGCTGTGTGGGTTGGTGGCTCCGTGCAGGTTCTGGCTGGGGTGGGGATGGCAAAGGCTGGGTGTGCTCATGGCTTCTCTGCTGGGAATGATCCTCTCTGCTTCAGGCCTGGATCTCTGCCAGGCAGCACCACCATGCCCAGGCTGGGGCTGAGCCCTTGGGAGAGAGCAGGAGCTCCCCAGAGCAGCCGTGGGGACGCTGTGCCAGAGCCACTCCGGGATCAAGGTTTGCATCTCTGCTGAGGTTTTCCCCTCTAGTTCAGTTTGGGCACATCTCCCATGGGCAGGAAGACTTGGACTTCTGTCCTTCACCCAATTTAGAGAACCCTTCCCCACCCCATTCAAGCAGCCAAGCAGCCCTGCTGATTCCCCAGATCCTTTGGGAATGTTGCTGTCTGGAGCATCCTCCAAGGCTCTGAGAGCCTCTGGGGTTCTGCAGGTGCTGGGAGGACCCTGCCCCTCCAGGACCTGTGTCCTGGTGCCCCTCAGCTCCTCAGAATAACTCGGGGGGGACCTCAACTGAGGAGAGGAAGAGGCTGAGATCCAGAGGCATGTTGTGGGGTCTGTCCCAACTCCATGGTGCTGGCCCGACTCAGCACCACCTTCCCTGGAGCTGGGCACCTCCAAGGGGTCGGGGTGACCCCAAAGAGCTGTTTGGGTGCCCTCATCGTGAAGCACTGAACCCTGGGGGCTTGGCCAGTACGTCCTGGATCTTCTTGGCTCTCTCCCTGATCCTGAGGTGCTTTATCCCCATGGCCGAGTCCTCCTGGTGCTCCGGGTCGCCCTCGCTCCGAGGCAGCGGCTGCTGAGCGGAGAGGGAGCAGCAAACACCCCGCGGGTGATTCACCCGGGTCTGCACAAACCCGCACAGAGCCTGGCCCGCACCTGATGGAAATCCTGGGCTTTCCTGGCTGCTGGAAGGTCCTTCCCGGCGCTCTGTGCCCGTCCCATCCCGGCTGAGGAGGCTCCAGCCCCGGGCAGCCGCGTGCCGGTAATTGCCGCGATTGAGCAGTCAGCGGTTTGCGTGAATGAGCCCTCGTTAGGAAATTAAACATCGCTGGCCTAGGCTGGGAAGAATAACTCAAACGGCTTCTCCGGAGGAGCCGGATCCAGGAGAGATGTGCAGCCCAGATGGTTGCTTGGCAACGGATGCAGCCGACAGTTGAAAATAGATTTTTTTTTTTTTCTTATAGGAACAGGGCCTGGCAAAGGGGGAACTTCCTTCAGGGGTGAGAAAACAGCACGGTGAGGGTGGGTGAGGGGGAGGTTTCCTGCTCCCGGTGCTTTGCCCGTGCATGGGATGGGAATGGGCTTTGCTGCCTGGGCTGAACCCACTGCCCTGAAAAGGGTTGGGATTATGGGGTGAATGGGATCAAAAATGTCCAAAGGAAAGAAGAGCTGGGAATGGCTCTGGAAAAGCCCCCAGGGTGGGGGGAGGTGGTGGTGCTGCCCGGCTGGGCTGGGACAGGTCTCCTTGCTCTGACACCGGCTGGGTGTCCCCTGGGTGTCCCCTGGGAGCGGGGCTGCAGGGGACAGGAAGGAAGGAAGGGCAGCTCTTCAGGAGGGTCACTTTTCTGAGAAGAGTGATTTATTGTGGGGTTTCTGGTGTTTTCTCCTCAGCTGATGTAGCACCATGGTCCAATCTAGGGCAGGAGCTGCCCATCTGACCCCAGCTCTCCCAGCACAGAGAGAAAGGACCTGGTGCTGTCCCAGTTTGGGGGTCCCCAGCCCAGTAGAGCAGATTTTCGCGATGTCTCCAAGATTTTTGAGGCAGGGGAGAAATCTGCAGGGCTAGGCTTGGTTCTGGGCACCTCCTGAGGTGCTTCTGTGCAGGATTGCTCCTCCTGACCCACGCTGAAGACTGGGAAAGAGAGGAGGCCAGGACTGATGGCTTTGCCTTGGCCGCTGCTGTTTTTGCAGCCGTTATCTGTTGTAAAGCTGCCTGGGGAGTTTTAGCGTCAGGCTGCAAGGCTTTTAAGTCACTCCTGATATCTTCCTGGGATGCAGAGATAGTCTGGCCATTTGTCACTGTCCCCTGGGCGCTTCCAAGCTGTCGTGGAGAAAAGCCTGGGCTGTGCTGATGGTCAGGAGGGGAAGGAGCAGGGCAGGGAGGGCAGAACCTCAGCCAGGGCTGCGTTTGGTGTCAGGCCCAGTTCAGCTGCTGGTCCGGAGGTGTTAGAGGGGACAAGAGGTGTCATGGTCATGTGACCGACTCCATCCCTGTCACTGTCCCCTGGAGCCCAGGGAAATCCCTCTCTCTGGGACCCAGGAGGCTCCTCTCCATGGATGGGAGAAGCTGTGGCTGCCCCTGGATTCCTGGAAGTGTCCAAGGCCAGGCTGGATTAGGCTTGGAGCACCCTGGTCTATGGGTGGTGTCCCTGCCCATGGCAGGGGTGGGCTTGGATGAGCTTTAAGGCCCCTTCCTCATCCAGGCACTCTCTAATTCTCAACCAGAACGTTGCTCCTGGTCCATCACTGCTGGAGCAGGGGACCCTCCAGGTTCAGGTGAAGGTCCCCAGGGATGTGGGGATGCACAGACACTCCTCTCACCAGGTGCTGCTGCCCCACCAGGACACCCGGGGCTGAGACAAAACCAACTGACCCCAGCTGAGCCCTTCCCCACGCAGGTCCTGCTGATGAAGAGGAGGTGAGGCCCGAGCTGTAGCTCACGCGCTGCGCTGCTCCCCGTGGAACCTTCACCCTCCTCCCTCACCCCCCCGCGCCCCCGGAGCCGCCCGGAGCCGCCCCGATGCCGAAGAACAGCAAGGTGACGCAGCGGGAGCACAGCAGCGAGCATGTCACCGAGTCGGTGGCCGACCTGCTGGCCCACCAGGAGCCCGTGGACTACAAACGCAGCGTCCTTAACGTGACGGGGGACGCCTGGGACAAGCAGAAGGAGGGAGACGAGGAGCTGGACGCGGAGAACCGGCCGGCGTGGAACAGCAAGCTGCAGTACATCCTGGCACAGATCGGCTACTCCGTGGGGCTGGGCAACGTCTGGCGCTTCCCCTACCTCTGCCAGAAGAACGGAGGAGGTGAGAGATGGGGCAGGGATGGGATCAGCCCTTGGAGAAGGGGGTGAGGCCCAGTCCTGCCTCGCTGCGTGTTGGGGTGTGGATCCTGGGAGAGGGCAGGGGGAATTTGGGCTCTAAAATGGGTTGCTTGGGCTCTAAAGTGTGTTGTTTGGGCTCCAAAGGGGGAAAGGGCTGCCAGAAGCTGTGCTGAGATGTGGGAATCTCCAGGATGGCCTCTTCCTGCCCACCTGTCTACTCCAGTCGTGGTGAATCCCAGGTTGGGAGCCAGGGTTTCTTGCTGCAACCCCTGATTCCTGTTGGGGCAATTTGGAAATTAGGGCTGAAAAGGGAAGACAGAGTCCCTCCATTTCCCTGGGTCCTGAAGCCACATTTTGTGGTTCCATCCCATTCCCAAATCCTCCTTCCAGCCAGCCCATTCTCTCATCCCACCCCAGAGGGCCAGGCCTTTCCTGACTGTTCTGAGACCCAGCACCCTCCATGGCACTGATGAGAGTGTGGCTTCCTCATCATTAATCCAAGCCCAGTCACTTCCCAGCTGTGTTGGAGGGAGCCAGGACCAGCCCAGTGCCTCTGTCCCTCTGAGCTCTCCATGTTCCCAGCGCTGCACCCTTTGCCATGCCCCAGCCCTGCAGCTGCCAAACCTGCAGCTCTCTCAATAATTGAAATGTCTCTGGTGTCATTGTCAGCATGAGTCATTCTGCCAAACCGAGATCTGTGCAGTCAGCACTCCCCTCCCGGGCTGCTCAGCTTCCCTTCCCTTCCCTTCCCTTCCCTTCCCTTCCCTTCCCTTCTCCTGCATCCCAGCACCTCCCAGTGCCCTGGCTTGGCTCAGTTTTGGCACAGCTCTGCGTGGGGTGTTGGCCCCAAATTCAGGGCTGGGAGAGGTCAGTACAGCCCCACTGGCTTCATTACACAGCTGTCCACATCTGGCCTCTGCCAAGAAAAGTTTCCCCCATTAAATGAGATTTAGAACCAGCTCAGGCCTAGAGGTTGGAGAACCAGCATCCTTCCTCTCTGTAAGGACTTAACCCAGCTGTGCCTCAGTTTCCCCATGGGCTCAGCAATCAATAATTAACCATAATTAGGGCAGTCAATCAAAATCCCTCATCTTACCCAGGACAGCAGAGAGCTCAGTGTATCTGGGGAGCTTTGGGCTCAGCTGTGTAGGTGCAGCTGCGGTTCCCAGGCTGGGATTCATCCCGGTGTATTCCTCAAATCCGGGGCTGAACTTGCTGTCTGCGTGTGGGGAGCATTAAAGACGTGTTTTTAGGCACAAGAGCAGGAGGCATGTGGAACGGGGGTGGGCACAGAGGCAGCGCAGCCCTGACACTGCTGCAGCAGAGGAGATGAACAACGGGTTTGACCCATCCTGTGCTGGGATCCAGGGGCACCGAGCCAGCCAGGGACTGGGACAAGCAGCTGCTTTTAGGAGCTCCTTGCTGTGATGGAGCCTCTTTCTGCTGCAGGACTTGAAATAAAAGGTTTTACAAGCTGTCCCAACCACTGCCAATATTCCATGGGCGGGAAAACTGAGGCACGGAGCTGGGAAGTGGCTTGAGCAGCAGATTGCTGAGCTTTGCAGTGGTTTTTCCTTTGCCCAGGTGGCATCGTGTCTGTCTCATGGGGCAGACACTGCTTCTCTGCCTTTTCCTCCTGCCAAGTCTAACCCTCTTGGGTGGGATTCCCACCAGGCCGTGAGGCTGCTGCCGGCCAGAGGATGCAGGAGGTTGGGAGGGATGGAGAGGCCGTTCCTGGTCACCCCGAGCAGCTCCAGGATGTGATGGTGGCGGCTCCTTTCTCTCCTGCTCCCCGAGCAGGTGTCTGCGGGGGAGAATGGCTGCGTGCTGCTAGCAGGATGGGCTGGAGCCAAATTCCCAGGACTCGGAGTGCTGGGAGCCAGCAGGAGCTGGCGGCTCTGCCCCGGCGCTGCACAGGCGTGAGCTGCTGCCCACCTTTCCAGGCATCACAGGAAGAAAATCTTCAATACTGGACAAATTCTCATCTGAATCTGCCCATCTGTCTCATCCCCAGCTATCTGTAGCTCGAGACACCCAGGAGAGTGTGGCAGAGATGGGATGCTCGTGGTCCCTCCCAAATTCTCCTGAGCTCCAGCTCTGCTCTCTGCTTCTCCTTTTACCCTCCCGATCACCCCGGGCTGCTGCACCTCAATTTCTCCCCGTACCCGCATTTTTAACACACCATCCCCCACCGTGCTGGGGTTGATCCACTTTGCTGGGTCCCTGCTTGGAGCAGCAGCCCCTGCCCCAGGTCCTGCCCGCGGCTGGGGAGTGGTGGCCGACACCAAGGCGTCAACCCAGGCGGGAATTTCGGTTGTCTTTGGAGCGTCTGCTGCCCTGCAGGAGCCAGGCACATGCTGCTGAAGCCATTCCTCAGCTCCTGGCAGGAGGCTGGAGCTGTTCCTCAGCCAGGGCTGCAGCCCGAGCCACCGCATCCTTCACGGTCAGCAGCTCTGCTTCGGGAACCGCCGAGCCCTCTCCAGCCTCACCAATCACACAGCATTAACCGAGTTTCTCACCGGAGCTGTTCCCACCCCTCGGACGGTGCAGGGGGATGTGCTGGGACAGGAAGGCTCCTGTGTGCCTGAGCTGGCTGGGAATGGGGAAGTGTCCCCATGGGTTGGCTTGTGGAGGTGTCTCCTTGCACGTGGAGATTTGTCTGTGTGGATTCAGGGAGTCTTTGGGGGCCTCGGGGTCTGTCCTGCATGGGATGCTGCAGCCTTTCCTTCCACACGTGTCTGGCCAAGCTCTGGTCTGCATTCCTGGACCACAAAATCATGGAAATGTTTAGGTTGGAAAAGCCCTCTAAGATGCACAAGTTCAACCATTAGCCCAGCACAAGGCTGCCACTAGCCCATGTCCCCAGGTGGCACACCCACAGTTTTTAAACCCTTGCAGGGATGGGGACTCCCCTGCTGCCCTGGACAGTCTGTGCCAGTGCCTGACCATCCTTTCCATGAGGAAATTTCTCCTAATATCCAATCCAAGCCTCTCCTGGTGCAACTTGAGGCTGATGAACCGATGAACCAGGCAGAGCCTGTCCCAGCTCTGCCCTGCTTGCCCATCCGTGTCCATCTGTCCTTGGCTTCACTGGAGCAGGGCCGTCTGTGATGACCTTTCTCTTCCCTTCCAGGTGCCTACCTGGTCCCATACCTGGTCCTGCTCATCATCATCGGGCTGCCCCTGTTTTTCCTGGAGCTGGCAGTGGGGCAGCGGATCCGCCGGGGCAGCATCGGTGTCTGGAATTACATCTGTCCCCGCCTGGGGGGCATCGGCTACGCCAGCTGCCTTGTGAGTGCACCCAGGGGACCCTCGGGCCCACCTCGGGCTGTGCGGGATGAGGCAAACCCCGAGGAGCCCCATGGGGAGGTTGGAGACGTCAAGAGGGGTTTTTCCAGCTCCACTTACGGCTCTGGGGCTGGTTTGGGAATGGGCCCATGCCCTGATCCCCCCGTGGGGAGGTGCGTGGGGACAGTGTCACTGCCCGGTGGTTTGATGCCGTGTCCTCCTCCTTGCTCCCCACCAGGTCTGTTTTTTTGTTGGTCTCTATTACAACGTCATCATTGGCTGGAGCATCTTTTACTTCTTCAAGTCCTTCCAGTACCCCCTGCCCTGGAGCGAGTGCCCCGTCGTGAAGAATGGCTCGGTGGCCGGTGAGGGACGGGGAGCTCGGCTGGGAGGGGGCAGTTCCCCGGGAGGGGCTGCTCTGGGGCTCTGGGGGACCCACATCATCACCCCCAGCACAAGGTGCGGCCACAGGAGGTACAGGAGTCTCCTGGGGCACTGGATCCTCTCTGGCCCCGCTGCCCTGACCATATGGAGAGCTTTCCCTGGGGTTGGATGAGTGTCTCCCGTGCTCTCTCTCCCCACTGATGGGATTTGATGCCACTTTGGGAATCCAGAGACCCCACTGATGGGATTTGATGCCACTTTGGGAATCCAGAGACCCCACTGATGGCATTTTCAGGCTGCCTCAGTGCTTGAGGCCAGGATCTGACCCTGGACCATGGAGGGAGGCAGCGAGAGTCAGGCAGGGGCTGCTCCGTGGCTGCCCGACCGAGACACGGACGGTGCTAATGGTGTTCAATAACATCTGAGCATCAACTTGGGACTCTCTGGGAGGTTTTATAGCAAATGAAAATGTCTCTCCTTGTATTTAACATCTCATTTTCACCTGGCAGGGCTTTTATGCCCCATCTCTTCTTTTCCCTGCTAAGAATGAGCCCCATTAATTTCTGCCCCTCAGTTTCCAGAGGTGCCTCCCTTTCCTGGCTGGCTCCAGTGGGTCTCTGACACCCCCTCAGCCCAGGAGATGGTGGAGGACTCTGCCCCTTCATGCTCTCTCTGCTCTGTTGCAGTTGTGGAGACCGAATGCGAGAGGAGCTCAGCCACCACGTACTTCTGGTACCGGGAGGCCCTGGACATCTCCAACTCCATCTCCGAGAGCGGCGGCCTGAACTGGAAGATGACGCTGTGCCTGCTGGTGGCCTGGAGCCTTGTTGGCCTGGCCATGATCAAAGGCATCCAGTCCTCGGGGAAGGTGGGTGTTGGTGGCCACCTGAGCCTGGCTGGGCTGTGTCCTGGAAGCAGGAACCTGCCTGGGCCACACTCCCCTGCCCTGCTCTGGGCAGGATCCCGTGTTGTGTCCCTGGGCTGTGTCCCTGCCATGCCCACACCCATTCCACAGCTGGGGTCACCTCTGGAGGCACCCAGAATAGGATCAAAAGAGGCTGTAGGGAAGAGGTTTAGTTCAACTGACACCTGCAGCTGGGGCTCAGCCACACCAGAACCTGCCTGAGCTCCAGCACTTCACAGGATCTCAGCATGAATGAGGTTGGAAAAGGCGTTTGAGGTCATTGAGTCCAACCTGTGACCCAACACCACGCTGTCCCCCAGACCATGGCACTGAGTGCCACATCCAGCCTTTTCTTGGACACCTCCAGGGGATGGTGACTCCACCACATCCCTGGGCAGCCCATCCCAGTGTCCACTCACTCGCTCTGTGAAGAACTTCTTCCTAATGTCCAGCCTAAACCTCCCTTGGTGCGGCTTAAGGCCGTGTCCTCTTGTCCTGTCGCTGGGAGCAGAGCCCAGCCCCCATCTGCCTGCACGCTCCTGTCAGGCATTTGCAGAGTGATGAGGTCCCCCCTGAGCCCCCTTTGGGCCAGGCTGAGCCCCCCCTCAGCTGCTCCTTACAGGACTCGTGTTCCAGACCCTTCCCCAGCTCCGTTGCCCTTCTCTGGACGTGCTCCAGCACCTCAGCATCTTTCCTAAACTGGGGCACCCACACCTGGACACAGCACTCGAGGTGAGGCCCCACCAGTGCCGAGAACAGGGGGAGAATCCCTGCTCTGCTCCTGCTGGCCGTGCTATTGCTGCTCCAGGCCTGGCACCTTCCTGGCCCTGTGGGCACACGGCTGGCTCATGTCCAGCCAGCTGGCAGTCAGTGCCCCCAGCTGCCCTTCTGCCCGGGCACTGCCCAGCTGCCTGTGCCATCCCGCTCCGAGGGGCCCCACAGTTTATCCCTGGGGAGGGAAATGCTCCCTCCTCGCCGCTGTCAGCTGTCTGTGGGCTGGGTGGGAGCGTGGCTGGGCGCAGGGGCAGGAGCTGAGGCCGTGCTCATCCCTCTTGCTCCAGGTGATGTACTTCAGCTCCCTCTTCCCGTACGTGGTGCTCGTTTGCTTCTTGGTGCGGGGACTTCTGCTGCGTGGGGCAGTGGATGGGATCATGCACATGTTCACACCCAAGGTGAGAGTTCCAGGCCCAGAAGACTCCAAGCAGGTTCCCCACCTGGCTGGTCATGCCCTGTTTTCCCTTATTCTCTTATTATTCCCCTTATTTTCCTCCCCACCCCAAAAATCAGAGTGTCAGCCCCAGACTTGGGGATCTTGATAGATCATCAGGATGTGGAGTGGCTCCCAAAATTCCGAGTGTGGCCAGGACAGCCAAGAGCCTCCCAAACTCAGCACCCTCAGCTGCCCAGACGCCAGGGTGTGGGGCACAGAGGTGCCCAAAGGAATGTATAAATAACAAGATTTAATGGAGAGATGCTGGCTGGCAGCAAAACCTCTGCTGGTGGTACGCACTTATTAATTAACCAGCTAATTAATTAATTAAGCAGAGATGTAGATGAATCAGCTCAGCCGGCGAGGCTGTTAGAAGACGCTAATTATGGAATGATGCTGGGAGGCCTCCAGGCTGCAGCTCTGGCTCCCAGGAGAGGGGGAGATTTGGTTGGGGGGGGATCAGGAGTGAGAACAACCCCCCCAGCCAGGGTGTTTGATTTCAATGCCCCAGGGGCTCTGGAAGCAGGAGATGGCCAGGGGACGTGGCTGGGCACGGGGTGGTTCCCTGGGCTGGGGGCACAGGCACTGGGAAGCTGCGCAGGGATGGAACCCCCAGTCTGGGCTCTGAGGCAGGTGGAGCAGACAGAGATGCCGTCAGGTCAAACCTTGTCCTGACCTCTCCATGCCGCAGTTTCCCCCTGTGTGGGAATGAGGAGAAGGAGCTGTGAGTGCTGGGTGAAGCCAGACCTGACCATGGCAGATCAGGGAATGGTTTGGGCTGGAAGAGGCCTTAGAGATCATCTCCTTCCACCGCCCCACCAAAGCAGCCCAGAGCTGCTCCAGAACCAACTCAGCCACTTTAATGTGGCTCTGGATGGGTTGTGGGACCACCAGGCCTCCTAACTTCTTCTTCTGTCTTCCTTCCAAGCTGGACAAGATGCTGGACCCCCAGGTGTGGCGCGAAGCAGCCACACAGGTTTTCTTCGCCTTGGGCCTTGGTTTTGGGGGGGTCATTGCCTTCTCCAGCTACAACAAGCAGGACAACAACTGCCACTTCGACGCCACCCTTGTCTCCTTCATCAACTTCTTCACGTCTGTGCTGGCCACCCTGGTTGTGTTTGCTGTGCTGGGCTTCAAGGCCAACATCATGAATGAGAAATGTGTGGTGGAGTAAGATTTGCTTTTTCTCTCTTCGGTGTGGGCAGGTCTTTGCTGCTGCTGCTGGTTGTGGTGGGTCTGGAGGCAGAGAAGGGCTCTGGAGCTGGATGATCCTGGGTTTTGGTGGACCCAAGCTCCTGCTGATCAAGACCTGGCTTTTCACTGTAGCTGAGGGAGTTGGACATCCAGCTCCTCCAACCTAAAAGGCAGCCCCAAGATGGGCTCTTATTCTGCAGAATGGGCGTTAATCCAGCGTGTCTCAGGTGCCTTGCATTACCTGACAGCTTCTGCTCTCCCTTAGGAATGCTGAGAAGATCTTGGGCTACCTGAACACCAACGTGCTGAGCCACGACCTCATCCCGCCCCACGTGAACTTCTCCCACCTCACTGCCAAAGACTACAACGAGATGTACAGGGTGATCATGACGGTGAAGGAGGGCCACTTCAAAGAGCTGGGCCTGGATGCCTGCCTGCTGGAGGACGAGCTCAACAAGGTACCTGGTGGCACTTGTGGCACAACCAGCAGGTCACCTGCCCCCTTGCCTCTCTCCGTGTCAATCCTGGGCACATGGATCTGGGAAAACAACTTTTAGAGACCCTCCAGGGATGGGGAATCCAAGTCCCTGTGGTTTAACCCAGCACACAAGGGTCCTCCTGGGGTGGGAGAAGATCTGTCCAGTACAAGTCTAGCAGGGTCACCACCAGTTCATCACCAGTACCAGACTGGGATTTTCTTTCCTTGAAGAGGGTTTGGTGAGGGGAAACCTGAGACATCAGGGGCTTGAAGTCTGTGTCCCTGACAAGTCTCTTCTCACCTTTTGGTCCTTTCCCCACCTCAACAGTCGGTGCAAGGGACTGGCCTGGCCTTCATTGCCTTCACAGAAGCCATGACCCACTTCCCGGCCTCGCCCTTCTGGTCCGTCATGTTCTTCTTGATGCTGATCAACCTGGGCCTGGGGAGCATGATCGGGACCATGTCGGGCATCACCACACCCATCATCGACACCTTCAAGGTGCGGAAGGAGGTGTTCACAGGTGAGGTCTCTTCTCCTGCAACCTTCTTGGGCAGGGGTGGGGGGTCCCCGCTGCCTTGAGGAGTCGGTCCAGAAGAGTGTGGGCACAGTGGGGGGTGAACTGGGCCCTGCTAATGCAGGGAATGGACCTTGTGGAGGTCTTGGTGCCCCTCCCAGGGCTCTGCTGACCATGCCCATGCAGGGAATGGACCTTGTGGAGGTCTTGGTGTCCCTCCCAGGGCTCTGCTGACCATGCCCACACAGGGAATGGACCTTGTGGAGGTCTTGGTGTCCCTCAGGGGGCTCTGCTGACCATGCTCACACAGGGAATGGACCTTGTGGAGGTCTTGGTGCCCCTCCCAGGGCTCTGCTGACCATGCCCATGCAGGGAATGGACCTTGTGGAGGTCTTGGTGCCCCTCCCAGGGCTCTGCTGACCATGCCCACGAAGGGAATGGACCTTGTGGAGGTCTTGCTGTCCCTCAGGGGGCTCTGCTGACCATGCCCATGCAGGGAATGGACCTTGTGGAGGGCTTGGTGCCCCTCCCAGGGCTCTGCTGACCAGGCCTGTTTGCTCCTCACAGTCGGTTGCTGCATCTTCGCCTTCGTGGTGGGGCTGATCTTTGTGCAGCGTTCTGGAAACTACTTTGTCACCATGTTTGACGATTACTCAGCCACGCTGCCGCTCACCGTCGTGGTCATCCTGGAGAACATCGCTGTGGCCTGGATTTACGGCACCAAGAAGTAAGGAATTTCTGCAGCAAAAGGAAGAACTGTGCTGTTACTCCTGACTAAAAACCCTCCTTCCAGCTCTTTTCCATGTGGCTTTTTCTCCAGGAGAAAATGCTCCAAGGGCAGCTACAGAGGCAGGAATTTGGTTCCCTTGGATCCTCCTGCTCTGCCCTGGTGTAAACCAGCCCCAGGAGCGGGTCCTTCTCGTGGGTATCTCCTGTTGGTTGTGATGCTCAGTTACTCGTGGTGACCCTTTTTTCTGAGGTTTCCAGGCCCTGCTGGAAGGGGATGCTGTTCCCCCAAGTGCTTCTTGTTCAGGAGTTGTCCAGAGCGAAGGCAGCTCTGGATAACCCTCAAATGCTCTTTTCCTGAGGAGTTTTCCACAAGTTCTTCAGGCTTGAGGGACGCTGAGATGCTGAGCTGGGTTCTTCTTCAGGCTCTGCCTTGGGCATCAGCGGGGTTCCTGGGAGGTTGTTTCTCACACAGAGGTGGGGGTGTCAGGATTCCGTGTCTCTCCTCGGCAGGTTCATGCAGGAGCTGACGGAAATGCTGGGTTTCCGGCCCTACCAGTTCTACTACTACGCCTGGAAGTACGTGTCTCCCATCTGCATGGCCGTGCTCATGACTGCCAGCATCATCCAGCTGGGGGTCAGCCCCCCGGGGTACAGCGCATGGATCAGAGAGGAGGTGAGCACAGCTCCCTGCCCTTCCCCGCCCACGTCCCAGCACTGCAGGGGCAGCTCAGAGCTGCAGGCCACTCTCTTCATCCCAGTTCTGCTCCTTCCTCCTTCCTCTCCTGCTGGGTGACACTCCTGCCCTGCTCACCCCCGGCGAGCAGTCAGGTTTGTTCGCGCTGCCCGGGTGTCTCCAGCCAGCTCTGCCCGTGGGCTGAAGTTTGTGTTGATTTTGGTGGGCTCCCACAGCTCCACGCTGTGCTCAGGCTGCTGTGTGAGGATCCTTCCCCTGGACCTTCAGGTGGTGTCCCTGAGTCTGGCAGGAGGCAGCAGGAGCTGTCTGGTGCCTCGGAGATGTTGTACCTGGTGGGCAGCACCTCTGCTGTGACAACCCTGTGTAGCTGCTCTTAAGAACAGAACACACGAAGGGGCTGCTTTGTGTCCATCAGGCTTACAGCTTCTAGTTTATTAGAAGTGAGACCTTTTATAGTGCATATCGTGACAAACAATACAGGACTGGCTAACAATCAAACCTCCTAGGCTAAATAGTGTAAATAATTCTTTACATCAGTCATGAGCAAAGCACGTACAAGGCAGCAGGTGCACATACTTATCTAATTTTTTATAATTCTTTCTCTCTAACTGAAGTTTCTGGTGGAAAGAACTACTGCTGTAACAGTTCAGTGTGTGAGAATGTTTACACTTAACACAGAGAGACAAGCTGCTGCACAACTGCCTGGGAATCTTTCTCGCAGGCAGAACTTCTCTGTCATGGAGAATTTCTGTTCGTTTGCATCCATAGCCCTGTGCCATTGAGATCTGTCTCTTCCAGGCTGCCGAGAAGTTCCTGTTCTACCCAACCTGGGCCATGGCCATCCTCATCTCCCTGATCATCCTGGCGTCCCTCCCTCTGCCTCTGGTCTTCATCCTGCGGCAGTTCCACCTGGTGTCGGACGGCTCCAACGCCCTGTCTGTCACCTACAAGAAGGGCCGGATGATGAAGGACATCTCCAACTTGGAAGACAACGACGAGACGCGCTTCATCCTGAGCAAGGTGCCCAGCGAGACCCCGTCCCCCATGCCCACGCACCGCTCCTACCTGGGCCCCGGCAGCAACTCCCCGCTGGAAATGAGCAGCGCTCCCAACGGACGGTACGGGAGCGGGTACCTGCTGGCCAGCACCCCCGAGTCTGAACTGTGAGGGCTGCCTGCCCACCACCCCCGCCGGGACAGGAGGGCACTGGGGAGTGGATCCTGGCTGTCCGGGCAACAGGAAAATTAATTACTAAGGAAGATGAAGAAGAAACCCCTCTTAAAATCGTAAGCAAAGCAGCCGTTTCTAAGATGACGTCGGGCAGAAGGGATTGCAGGAGGGGCAGGACTCCTCTGACAACCCTCGGTGGAAAAGCAGGAGCCCTGGACTCATCTCCGGGGAAGGGAGGAGGAGTACGAGATGCTGCAATAACTTTCCAGGAGTTGTCCTCGTGCAGCTCAAATCTGAAGCGAAGAATCTCTCCTTTCTAAGCAGCTGATGGTTGGAACAAGGAGCTGGCAGCAGGTGGGAAGCCAGTCATGCTTCCTCCTGCCACCCAGCACTCTTCCCTCCCCGTCTGTTGTCCTTTAGCCGGGAGGAGTCATGGCCTTATTCCAACGAGCACAATTAACCATCAATGTTCATAGCACAAAAAGGTGCTGTTGTTGTCATCATCGTTGTTGTTGTTGTTGTATCTCCTGTAGGTTTTTATAGCTGTGGACACACCCAAATAACCCCCCAAATTCTGGCCAGGGTTGGCAGGGAGCAGCACGGGGCCAGCTGAGATGTTGGGGTGTGTGAGACAGGGCACGCTGCATCCCTGGAAGCTTTGTTGCCACCAGCACAGGGACGGTGGCTGGGAGTTGTTTGGAGGCACGGAGATGTCACACCTGTAGGATGGAGTGGCTGGGATGCTCTGTGGGTTGGTGGTGATGATGCTGAGTGCCAGGAGGACCCCTGAGGTGCCATGGTTTGGGTGTGTGAGGCAGTGTGTGGTCTGCATGGGGGTCAGGAGCCTCTCCTGGAATCACTCCTGACGTGTGGGATGCCCTGCCCAACCAAAATCCCTGGCACGGTGATCGTCTCCTCTCTCTCCTCTCTCTAGATGTCCCAGAGGGACAAGCAGAGGAGCTGTGGGACATCCAATCCCACCACACTCCTGGTTTAGCTCTCAGGAAACCACCCCGACCTCCCTCCCTTGCCCCCGTGCTGAGGTGAGCTGGGCCGTGATTCTCTCTGGATCTCATTCTCCTCGTGCCCCTCTGAGCCAGGGGTTTGGCACTGCCCGCAGGGGCTCAGGAGCCTTTGGATGGAGGTCACCAGCTCTTGGGGACCACAGGCATCCGAGGAGCAGCAGGTCTTGGGAGCCAGTGCCAGGTCCCCACCGGCTCTTGATCCAGGCTGGGGAGCCCTTGTGGGAGTCCCGGGGCCTCTACTGTGCCCATCCCTGCTTTTGGGGATCCCACTGATGTGATCTTAGGTTGTTTCTCCCCAGGCTGTTTAGGAAAGGGTGGCATCTCCCAGCCCTGAGTCTCTCCTGCTGGGACTCAGGGTCATTTCCCTGAATCCTACCCGTAACCAAGCACCTCTGCCAAGGATACCAGGATAACCTGGCGTCATCCCCCCTTTCCTTGGGGACACGGAAGCAGCAGCCTCCTTGCACACTGTCCCCCCTTTGCCACCTCCAGGGGCTGGGGGAGCTCCTCCTCCGGGTCCTGCTGGGCTCAGCCTCTGCGTGAAGATCTTTCAGGCCTCTCTGAAGGCCACGTTTGTGGGTGCTGCTTCACGAGCCCTTCTCTCCTTCACTTTTCTGTCAACTGCTGTTCTTTCGCCTTGGTTCTCCTTTTGGCTGGAGGTGAAGGCAGAAAGCAGCTGGTGCATTCACCACAGCCCTGACTCCTCAGCAGCCCCGGGGCCAGGAGGTTCCCACAGTGACATCCCTTGTGGGTGTGATCCTTTAGTCACAGTCTTCTCCATGGACTTGGCTGGTGACCTGGAGACTCTTCCTGGACAGTCAGCTCAAGGCCTTCGTTAACCCTTTCTCTGGGGGGAAAGTGGAGGAATGGACTGAACCAAAGCAGCTCAGTGATGGTTCCGAGAGGCACCAGATCTGTGAGTGAGGATCAGCCGTGCTCCTCCAGCACTTCCCCCTTCCTCATCCCCTCCCCTGCCTTTCTCCTTCCTCTGCCCATGCAAGAGGGACACAGAAATGTCCCCATGGCATCACCTCTGGAAGGGCAAAGCCCAAATCTGGTGCCATTTCCCCATCATTAGGCAAGGTGTTTCCTCCCATTCCTTGTGGGGTCCATCCCCAGCTGACCAGCAGAGCAGAGGATGAGTCCAATCATTGCCCAGAATCACCTCCCCGATGCCCCCAAGCCCAGGGCCGGATTCCCACCGTAGCTCCCATGGAGTTAATGGAGCAGGACCCCTCCAAAATGCTCAGTCCCACGTGCCCCCGTGGCATGATGCTCCTTGAACCCCGGGGGAAGGATCCAGCCCTCTGCCTCTCCCAGCCCCCTTCCCAAACCAGCCAGGGAGGCACTTGCTTTCCTCTCTTCTTCTTGCAGCATCAATAGGAGGCAAAATCAATAAGAAGGTAACAAAGAAGCTATATTATATATATATATATAAAATACATACAGAGAGAGGAGATGGAATAATAACCTAGAGATTCTCTATTTCTCTTGTATATTTATTCTGTAAATGTCACTGTAAATGCTGTTAAATGACAAATCGTATTCCAGAGTGGCCCATGACCTATTTTCATTCCCAGTGCTGTACAGATCAATTCTCATTCTATAGCAGGGCATATTTTTACCTTTTTATTTCTTGTGCGTGGTGGGTGCACGTCCCCTTCTCCCCCCAGCCCCGGGGTGTCCAGCAGAGAGGAGGAGGAGGAGGAGGAGGAGGGACGACACTTTTACTTTGATCTGTGGAAATACTGTATTTTGTCGTGCCATTTGCTCGGTGTTAGACACGGGGTGCTGGGGGGGAGCGTGTGTGTGTGTTAGGTTTTAGCAGATCCGTGCTGTCGCCGTTGCGAGCGTGCGCGTGTTCGTCCGTGGGTGCCGTGCGTGGGCCGTGCGCGTGTCCGTGTGCCTGGGTGGCTTCAGGATTCACCTTTGCCTGTTCTCACTCACTTCTGGAGCCTGCGGGGGGCGTTTCTCCCGCTCGCCAGGGCAGGTTCTCCCTCCACACACCTTCTCGGGGTCCCAGGCTGTGGATCGGGCTGACCCCCCGTGGCTTTTAGCCCTAGAAATCACTCCTTTTCCTCTTTTTCTGCACAGAGGCGCAGGGAATAGCTGCTAGTCGTGAGCACAGGCACTTTTCAGTTTTCCCTCAGGCAGTGGCACAGAGGAGGAACCTCTGCCGATATCCCCGTCCCCCCACATCAGCCCCTTGGTGGGTTCCCAGCCCAGATCCTGCTGCTCAGAGCAGCCTGGTGTCCCTGCCTTGGGGACGAGGAGGTGCTGGGTAGCTCAGGAGGGGTCCAAACCCTGTCCCCTCTCTGGGGGGGGTGTTCAGTGGGTCAGGAGAGGGCAAAAAGGAGGTTGCTGGAGGGGCACGCCCTGTGGTGTGGGAGCTGCCGGCCCAGCCTGCAGCGCTGGAGTTGGGCTGCTCCGTTCCCAGCACCAGACTCTGCTGCAGGGGCTGCACCTTGACCCCGGTGCCAGGCAGAGGGGATGGCAGGATCTGGGTCCCCAAGTGTCCCACGGCTCCTTCCCCTCAATCCCTCCAAAACAGCCCCTTCCTCCTCTCTCAGCTCCCACCCCGACCCTGACAGGTCACACTAAGCCCCAGCACCTCCCAGGAGCAATTCCCACTGCCTTCTAATGGCCCCCACCCTTCCCGAGCGCGGGTCTCACCGGCAGGAGCGGGGCCGGGTGCCCTTGGTGGCCGGGGGGAACATGGCACAGCCACGGGAACAGGCAGGATGCGGCTGCTTCCCCTGGGACAAGCACAACAGCGGTGACACCCTCCTGTACAGGTAAAGCACAGACCTCCAGTGACGCGTCCCGTGTCCCCTCGTAGCCGCAGTAGTTCCCTGGTGTGCCGGGCGGGGCCGGGCTGCGCCGCCCGGGCTCCTCGGCCACCGAGAGAAACCCTCTAAGAGCTGTATCGGAGTCTGATTAAAAGTCTCTTCTTACCAAATCTCCCCTCACCGAGTCTCTTCTGTGCCTCTGTTTCCTTTCTTGGGCGGGCTTTCGGGTCTCTCTGAGGTTTAGGGTGGCAGAGACATAAAACAAAGGTCCCAGGGGTGTCGAGGTCTGTCCTTCCCTGTCCTGTCCCCACTGTCCTTCTGTCTCCCCTCATCCCCTCCTCGGCCCAGCATCAGCCCCTGCAGGGGCCTTGCTCAGAGCGAGCTGTCTGTAGGTGCTTCAGGAGCGTGGTGGAGGTGGTTTTTCCATCCTGGACCAGTTTAACCAGTACACTCTGGTTTTCCAGAGCACAGGAACAGGTAAGAGGCAGCATCTGCTCCTCTGCACAGTGCCCTGCTAACCGTGCTGCTGGCTTATCCTCAGTGCTGCGAGTTCTGGGAGTCTGGAGACCCTTCCTGGAGAGGGCCCAAGGGTTCCCAGGGGAGCGGGGCTGCCTCTCCCCTTCCCTCCCATCTCTGGCAGCTTCTTTGGGTTCTCCAGGGCTGCTTTGGGGAGAATAGGGAAGGGAGGAAGATATCAGGAGAGACGGATCCAGATGAGACGCCAGCACTGGGGATGCTGTGGGGACACAGCCGTGGCCGTGAGCTGAACCTGTCCCCACGCAGTGGCAGCTGTGGGGAAGCAGGGAAGCTCTTCTGGGCACCATCTGGAGATGCTGGTGCAGGACTGGGGCACGGCTGGAGGAGCAGCACTGCCCAGGGAGGGGACAGGAGGAGGCACAGGGTTGTTCATGTGCCAGAGGACATCCAGGACCCAGCTCTGGGGGAAAACACCCCCCAGGAGTGATGACCAGGACACGTGGGGCAGCTGTGACCCCAGTTCTGTGGGAGCAGGGATGGAGATCCCAGCTTAGGGTAATGCCAAGTGCTCGCAGGACCCACGTGTGGTGTCTGCTGCGCTGAACCAGCCAAACGCAGCCCATCCTGTGCTCCCGGGGGCTGAGAGAGGGTCTGGAGGGGCCAGGAAATCCCAGTGCCAGGGGCTTCCTTAAAGCAGGTGAGAGAAACAAACTGGAAAGGGCGATTCTGGTCCTTGGGGACCGGAAAAAAGACACAGAAATGGGCCCAAATGCGGAATTTCAGCCAAATAGATTCTATTTTAAAAACCCCATAAATATTGAGCTTCCTGTGACAGTGAGGGAGAGAGGTTTCAGAGCCTGGTGGGAGGTGAAAGATGTTACTGTTGGAGGTGGGGGTGGGTTTTGGGTGTCCCATCTCAAAACAACTCCGGACCGGGCTACGGACATGAGGTGGAACTGCTACAGCAACATCTGCAGTGATTCCCGGAGCACCTCAAAAAGGAAAAGGACACCCTGATGCTCAAAGGCAGGGAAACCGAGGCACAGCACCAGCTCACGAACCGCTCCCGCTCATTCCAAAGCCAGACAATCCCCACCGCTCCAGCCCAGCCCCCTCCCGTTCCCAAATCGCTTTTCCGGAGCGAAATTGCATCAGCGATGCCGCGGATGGAGCCAGATCCTCCGCAGACCGCGGCGCGCTCCGGCGCCCGTGCTTCCCCGGCGGGGCTCCGGGCGGTGCGCAGGACACGAGGTGGCACTGTGCGACAGGCCACGGGACGCGCCGCCCCGCAGGAATTCGGGGAGCATTCCCTACCCGGGAACCAGGGGATGTGCGAGCTCAGGGAGCGATGGGGCTGCAAACTCCGTCAGTGCAACCTGCGCCGCTAAAATGAATAATTGCAGCTAAAAAATTCACCTCTGGCAGAGGCAGAGAGCAGAGATAGAGCTTGTCCATGGTTTTGTGACAGGGTTTTTTTGGGAAGAGCCACCTCCAGCAGGGTGTCTGGAAAGGTTTCTTGGGGATCACAGCCTGGGGAGAGGAGTGCCGTGGGTGCCACAACGCACAGATCAGAGATGGGTCTGTCCCACCAAGAGCATCAGGGCAGAGACCTTGTTTGGAGCATCCAGGGGTTCCTGAGGACAAAATACCTTTCATTAATGAGGTTCTGGGCTGGAAGGACCTGGAGAGGTTGGTTTGGCTATTTCTACACCAAAACAGGATTGTCTCTCCCTGAACTGCTGCAGTCCACCCTCCTCCTCTGTCCTTGCATGGACAGAGCTCCTGAGGGGTCCCAGCGTGTCCCCAGGCTCTCTGTGAGGCCCCCCAGCCCCCTGAGCACCCTGTGTTCTGTCGTGCTGCTCTCTCCCCACCTCCGGGGCTGTGTCTGACGTGCTGGGCCATGGACCACGCTCAGGGTGCTGTGCTGGGTCAGGGGAAGAGGCCATGGGTGGGGGGGACCCAGAGACCCCTTACCATGTTCCCAGGACCCACCCAAGGCTTTCCAGGCTAGAGCTGATCCTCCTTGAGATCCTGCAGGTCCTGCTCTTCATTCCATCCTTCGTCTGGATGTTATCTGAGATGCCTTGAGCCTTGCAGGACGTCCCTGCAGAATTGACTCCCTCTTGCTCCAAAAAGGCCCTTATTCCTCCAGCTCTTTCCATTTTCTCTCTTTCTCTCTCTCCATTTTTTTTTTTTTTTCTTCCCATGGACATTAAAAATCAGAAGGCATATTTAGAGAGCAGACAGCTTTGGGCGGGTGTTGCTGGCTAAAAGATCTCTTCCTTCCCCAGAAACAACTCATTTATCTGCTTGGCCACCTCCTCCCACCCCAGGAACGGCCGCGCTTGGGTGCACGAAGCTCTTCCTGGCGGGATGAAAGTCGGCAGATAAAATATTAGCATCAGGTCGCAGCATTCCCTCCTCCTGGCCAAACTCGCATTACGACGATGAGGAGCTGAGCTGCGATGCCTGGCCGGTGATGCAAGGCTCGATTTTTCCAGCACGGCTTTCCCTCGGGCTCCAGGCTCTCCCGCTGGTGCAGCTCGGGGCGCTCTGGGTGTGGAGCCTCCCCCCGCTCGGGATCCGGCCCTGCAAGCTGTGGAGTTGCAGTCACAGTTGGAGCAGGGCTTTCTTGGTGGTAAGATTTGAGCGTGGCTCTCGTGGATTTTTTTGGGTGGAGCGTTTTCCCCAGCTACCCCCAACGCCCCCCGGATTTTGGGGGCACATCACCGAGGGGACAAACGTGGGCAGGGGGTGAGCAGAGGCCTTGGTGGGGTGACATGGCCCGGGGAGGTGCAGAGAGGGGTGCTGAGGCTGCATCCCCCCCTCCGTGTCCCCTCTCTGCACCAAGAACTCCCTCATCCAAGGGCTGACCCCCCTGGATGAGACCCCCACCCCAATAACAGGCCTGTGCTGGGCTTGGATCCCTTCTCTGACCCCAAAATATCCCCCACCCCCCCCAGTGCAGCAGCACCAGCAGTGCCAGTGCAGGAGTAAACAGCGCTGGCAGGATGAGTCCCCGAGCTCTTCACCTGCGTGACAGCCCTGGCCCTGGGGCACCGCACCTCCTCCCCAGCCCCAGGAGCCGGGGCTGAGCATCGCCAGCACCCCGGGGGCGTCAGAGCCCCCCAGGGAGGGGGGCTTAGGCCAAGGGCCCCCGGGGGTGGGGTTGTTGGTACCCCGAGCCCCGGCAGCCGCTGCGGGAAAGGGGCATCTCACACGCAGGAGCAGAAACAGGGCGGAGAGATGCTCGGGGAGGGTGGTGGGAGGGAAGGGGGGTCAGGTCTGAGCGCAGCCTCCCAGCTCCCCACCGGCCCCGGGGTCGGTGTCTCCTGACCTCTCGGTGAGCGAGGGATTGCGAGCCAGGGAGGGATGGGATCTGCGGGAGCCTCTGCCAAGAGCTGGCTCCAGATCCGCAGGCAGCTCTGGGCTGCATTTCCCCTCCGGCGCGAAGAGGAGCTGGGGTGTCCGGGGTTCACTGCTCGCTGACACCGACCCCCCGAGACCCTCAGCGGCACGTCAGGCCCCGCGGGGAGGTGAGCCGGTGCCGGGGGCTGCGGGGGACCTGGGGGTAGGCGGAGGGTTGGGCTGGGGGTGGAGGGGATGGAGGGATGGATGGAGGGATGGGAGGATG
>WEKY01035118.1:143150-163767 GCA_013390045.1 Picathartes gymnocephalus
CCCGGCCGGCCCCAGCATCCCCCCTCCCCTCCCCCAGCATCCTCCCGGCCGGCCCCACATCCCCCCCGCCTGCCGCACCCCCCCGCCCGCTCCTGGCCCCCTCCATCCCGCACTTGTTGCTGCCCGGCAGGGCTGGGCTGGCTCCCGGTTTAGGGCGGTTTTATTTGGGGGGGTGGCTTTGGAGGGGGTGGAGGTTGCAGCCTCCCCTGCTGTCCCCCAGCAGCCCGCGGTGTCCGGCGCGGCTCCGGCTCGCTCCCCCCGAGGCCAGAGCCAAGCCTGAGCCCCCCCTTTTCCCCTCCCCAGTCCCGTCTCTGTCCCCCTCTCCCGCCTCCGCCGGACCCCAGCTCCTCGCCCGGAGGAAGGGTGCACGCTGTGGGCATCTCCCATCCACCGAAATCTATGATCAGCTCGGTGTGTGTCTCCTCCTACCGTGGACGCAAGTCTGGGAACAAACCACCCTCCAAAACATGCCTGAAGGAAGAGATGGGCAAAGGGGAAGAGTCGGACAAGATCACCATCAATGTAGGCGGCACCCGGCATGAGACCTACAAAAGCACCCTGCGGACTTTGCCGGGCACCCGCCTGGCCTGGCTGGCCGACCCCGATGCCCAGAGCAACTTTGACTTTGATGGTAAAAGTAACGAGTTCTTCTTCGACCGCCACCCGGGGATCTTCTCCTACGTGCTCAACTACTACCGCACCGGGAAGCTGCACTGCCCCGCGGACATCTGTGGGCCCCTCTTCGAGGAGGAGCTGACCTACTGGGGCATCGACGAGACGGACGTGGAGCCCTGCTGCTGGATGACCTACCGCCAGCACCGCGACGCCGAAGAGGCCCTGGACATCTTTGAGAGTCCCGAGCCCGGCGGAGGGGCTGGTGGAGAGGAGCCCGAAGAGGAAGGGGGTAGGGAGATGGCCCTTCAGCGCCTGGGCATGGATGACAGGCCCCCAGGGGCGGCGGGGGCTGCTGGAGGGGGTGGCTGCTGCCGGAACTGGCAGCCCAAGATGTGGGCCCTCTTTGAGGATCCCTACTCGTCCAAGGCAGCAAGGGTAAGCTCCCGAAAGGCGCCGGTGGGGAGGTGGGATGGGGCTGTGCTAGGGTTGTGTCTTCAGCTCCCCGTTCCCCCGGGTGGCACCGACTTTCTTGGGAGGTAACAGCAGAGCCATCTCCCATCCCACAGGACACCTCTCCAGTGTCTCCCAGTGCCCTCCCAACGCATCACATCTGGGTGAGCTGGGCTGAAACTGGGGGCAACCCCAATCCCTGCCCCCTTTGCTCCCTCGAGTGCTCCCTGGGCACCTGCTGGGCACACAGAGATGAGGGATTGTCCTTGGCAGGGCTGGCTCCTGGCAGAGTTTCAGGATGCTCTAGGATAGGATGTTTGGGTTCCTCTTGCTGGGCTGCCTGATGCCAAAACCCACATTTCCCAGCCCAGCTGTGGAGTGGAGGTCAGGGCTGGGGCTCGGGTCCTGAAGCCAAGGGGATCCTCACGGTTGTCGCCAAGCAGCTGACGCTCCTCATCTGCAGGAGCCGCAGCCCCAAGGACACCCCGTGCCTGGGCACCCCCTGTCCCCACTGGGGCCACCCCCACGGCACGCGGAGCCCACCAGCACGTGCAGGTGCGGGCTCAGGCTCTGCTGACACCCCGCACAGCCCAGCCACGGTCCCGCAGCCCCCGCAGCCGCCTGGGCTCTGGCACCGTGTGTGCGCACACGTGAGCTCGCCCGTGCTCAGCGAGCCCACCGCCCTCCCTGGGCACGCAGGCTGGCCCTAGCCACGGGCACCGCGGCACTCGGGACGTGTCCCCCAGAACCGGGCACGTCCCTGAGCAGCTGTCTCCTCTCCCAGCTCCTCTCCGGTTCGTCCCCAAAGCGCTGCCCACCGACCCCCCGAGACCCAGCCGTACCCACCCCGCCCCTGGCACGCCCAGCTTATAACTCTGCCACACACACACACACAGGCAGGCAGTGGGGATGGCGATGAATTCTGGACGCATTTAGAGGTGTAAAAAAACCCCATCGACGGTAAGAAATTCTGCAGGCATTTCCCACCCACAAGCAGCGCGCGGGCCAGGGGTCAGGTTGGCAAGGAGGTGTTTTTGCAGCAAATGTTACAGCAACACACACACACACACACAGAGAGAGAATGCCTGGGCAGCATTAGCTGAACCCATTTTCAAAGGGTACCTGCTCCTTTGCCCACCTCTGAGGGCTCTTCACCTTGGAGAGATGCTCTGAGTGGTGCAAAGCTCCAAAGAAAAAATTAAACAAAATTAAAAATAAACCCGAGCACAATAATTCAACCCATTTCCCGCCCCCCCCNTCTGCTTTTCCTGTGTGCTGAGCTGCTCCTGGAAAGGCTTTAGCAGGAGGAATGTATTGGAAAGAGCAGAGCTGGTTGTGATTGGGGCCTGACTGGGGCTGGAGTGGGACCAGTTTCTATTGGGAGCTCCCTGCTTCCTTCTCACTGCTCTAGATAAACGTTCAGCTCAGCAGTGCCATGGGAACCATCAACTTCCAGAGGCAACAGGATAAAATACCAGCGTAGTTTTGCCATAGCTTAGAAGCACTGCTCTGGCAGAAGGAGAAACTGAGGCACAGAGCAACGCAACCAGCCCAAGGGAGTGCACCCAGTTCCTGGCTGGAGTCACCATCCAGTGCCAGGATGCTGCAGGATTCGTGAGCATCTCCGTGGGTACCACATTCCCGGTGTTGCCCTGGCTTTTGGGGTGGGTGAGCTTTGCAGTGATTGGGATTTCCTTAATACAGCCCCATTTTGGGGTCTCACCCTTTCTCTCCAGAGCCAAAGGGGTGCTGCTGGCTGCAGGGAATGTGCTGGAGCAGCTGAACAGCAGGCTGCCAAACCTTGGGAAGCAGCAGTCCCAGGCTGTCCATGCAAACTCTCCCTCTCTGTGTGGCAGCCGTGACTAAGAGTCTCAGGAGATGAATTTCTCCGGTCCTAGCTCCTCCTCTCAGGGAGCAGCCCCTCGGGCCCTGACTCAGTTGGCTCCTGGTTATTTCCGTCTTTCCCTCCCTCCAGCGCTTCTCCTCCTGAGCTGGCCATTGTGTGAGCGCGTGGTTAGAAATCTCTCCCGTGTTTGCAGCCTTTTCTGTGCACCAGCAATGCCCCTGGGGTCCCTGGCTCCTCAGTCCAATCCACTCAGGGAATATTTGGTCCCTGGTGCAACTGCTGTCCCAACTGGAGTTTAACACCTTTCCTCCCCATGGGAAACTGCCCTGGCTGTGATTTCACCTCTACTTCCAAACTCTTCTTATGTGCAGATCGTCATTATTTTTTTCCCTTTGCAGCCCAACTTGGAGATTTCTGACCTCCCTTTCATGGGCACTTTCAGGCTAGTGACCCCTTGTAGGGTCATGGATTTTTTGGGAACACCCATCTCAAGCTGTTGAGTGCAGGTCAAGATTGTGTAGAACATCAACAGGTTCTGGAGGGCTTGTTTGGTGGGAGTTCTGGTGTGTGTTGGTAGTACTGGGTTCATATAGAGATTTTATTTTATTTTAAAGACATTCTTGGAGAAGAACTTGAGTTTGGAGCAGAGATGGAAGCTGAGGTGAGACATCGTGGGTCAGACACAGAACTGAAGCTGCACTCTGGGGGGACACGATGGTTGGCACTGACTGAACTTGACTCTTCTATTTTTAAAGGCTGATTTTGCTCCTTGGGCTAAATCAGGTCTCACCTCACACCCAGCAGCAGGGCTGCTTCATTACCCGAGTGTTTGCATGGTCTCACTCCCTTCCTGGGTGATTTTTTTCTTCCTACTTTGCTTTATGTCTAAATTTTCACTCTTCAGGTTTTCCCAAGATTCCCCATACAGGGAAGCTCAGGAACGTGACTCAGCCCTCAGCTGAAAAGTGGATTATTTTGGCTGTGCCACCACTGTGTAGAGACACTTGTCTGGCTAAGCTGGCCCTGCTGTAGCATCCCTCTTTTTGGTGGATTTGCTTCCCAAATTGCACAGGGCTGATCAGCCTTCGGAGCCGCATCCCGGTGCGTGGTCCAGGGGGCTCTGACTGAGAGGTGAGGAGCATCTCATCCCATCCCCAGGCAGGTGTCTGGCACTGGGGCAGGAGAACCACCTTCCAGAGGTTTCTCCAGCATTAATGCCTGATTTAAACTTCACACCAAACTCTTGCAGGGCTGATGCTCTCTGTGGTGGACCCACAGGGGTCTGCCCTCGGGGACACCCCTCAAGGATGCTCCTGGCAGGCTCGGGGCTGCCGGCGCCGAGTCCGGGGCCGGGTGTTTCTCCAGCGTGACTCAGGCTGTCTCTGCTGCTGATTCACTCCAGCCGAGGATCGGGGCTGTTGCCTGGAGCACGCTCCCGGTGCTCAGCGCAGCTGCTTGGGTGGGTTTGACAGCAGAAGGTCTCAGCCTGCTCGGGGCAGGTGCAGCAAAGGGGCTGCAGCAGGAGCTGCTCTCGGGAAGCCGAAACCACCGTGCTTTTGTGCTGGAGGGAGGTAGAACAAGAGTTTTTCTGCTTGGAGGCTTTTTTTTTTTTTTTTTTTGAGGGAGGAAGCAGGGAGGGGCTCTTGAAACACACGCTCCAGGTAATGGGCTCGCCATGAGCGAGGGAGGGAGCTGAGCACGATCGGTGGGAGCACAACAAGGTGGTCCTTTGTGACACAGCCTGTGCCTTCCAGTGCGCGCTGCCGGCCCCTCCTCACTCATATCCCAGGAGAGGAGAAGGGAGGAGGAGGAGGTGACATGGAGGGGACAAAGGTCTCACTTCTTGGGCAGAGCAGAGCAATGGGAACATCTGGGTGTCACCAGGTCCATGCATCAGCAGGAGGCTCAGCTCTGCCTGCTCCTCTCATCGTCCTGCCCTCTCAGTCCTGGAGCGTCTGTGGGCACATCACGCAGCACTGACCCTCAGGGAGGGGGTGAAAGGACATCTCTGACACATCCAGAGCCCAAAGTTCACAGCTGTGAACAGTGTGAACCTGGCATCTGCAGGGGTTTGCGGTGAACGTGGGGGAAGGCTCTTTGAATATTTCTCATCAAAATTCCTTTTTCATGTCTGTTCCCATTGGAAGATTGCTCTAGTCCCGGGCTGTCCCAGTTCCCCTCCATCCCCACCACTGCCATTCCTGGCACATCTCCAGGCACAGCTGGAGCCCAGCACACCTTCTCCTGTTCAGGTCGTAACACGCGGAGAAAGGTCCTGGACCTGAGGTTTGCTGTCAGCTCATGAGAGAGGTCCAGGGATCCCTCCCCATTCTCCACCCTTGGTCTCGGGGCAGTGGTGGCAGCATCTGGAGTGTTTTGACCTCCTCCAAACAGCAGACGTTGCCCCACACCAGCTCATGGCCCTTGTCATTTTGACTTCCGCAGGTGGTTGCTTTCGCCTCGCTTTTCTTCATCCTGGTCTCCATCACAACTTTCTGCCTGGAGACTCACGAGGCCTTCAACATCAACGTCAACGTGACGGAGACCCTGGTGGTCGGCAACACCACGACGGTGCTGCTGACGCACAAAGTGGAGACGGAGCCCATCCTCACCTACATCGAAGGGGTCTGCGTGCTGTGGTTCACCCTCGAGTTCCTGGTTCGCATCATCTGCTGCCCGGATAAGCTTCTCTTCATTAAAAACCTGCTCAACATCATTGACTTCGTGGCCATCTTGCCCTTCTACCTGGAGGTGGGTCTCAGTGGCCTGTCCTCCAAAGCAGCCCGGGACGTGCTGGGCTTCCTACGGGTGGTGCGCTTCGTCCGCATCCTCCGCATCTTCAAGCTGACGCGGCACTTTGTGGGTCTCCGCGTGCTGGGCCACACCCTCCGGGCCAGCACCAACGAATTCCTGCTCCTCATCATCTTCCTCGCCCTGGGGGTCTTGATTTTCGCCACTATGATCTACTACGCCGAGCGGATTGGAGCCAAGACGTCCGACCCCACCGGGAGCGACCACACTCACTTTAAGAACATCCCCATCGGGTTCTGGTGGGCCGTGGTCACGATGACGACCCTGGGCTATGGTGACATGTACCCCAAGACCTGGTCGGGGATGGTGGTGGGCGCCCTGTGCGCCCTGGCCGGGGTGCTGACCATCGCCATGCCCGTGCCTGTCATCGTCAATAACTTTGGGATGTACTATTCCTTGGCCATGGCCAAGCAGAAGCTGCCAAAGAAGAAGAAAAAGCATATACCCCGTCCGGCCCCGCTGGACTCGCCCACCTTCGGCAAATCCGAGGAAAACTCCCCCCGGAACAGCACCCAGAGCGACACTTGCCCGTTGGCAGTAGAGGAGGGGGCGACTGAGCGGAAACGGTCAGGTGAGAGCCCAGAGGTGGGGCCGAGGAAGGGGGAGACCTCTGGGAGCCCTCAGGGCAACGTTTTTGGTCCCCTGAGTCCCTGAGTCCCTGGGGATGGTGCAGGATGTGGCCCCCAGCTCTCGGTCGGTGTGGAAAGGGCTGGGCCCCCTGGGTGTGAGGTGGTTGGGGGCCATGCTGGCAGACCAGGGTGCTGCAGCTCAAATCCCCCATCCAGGCAGGGGGAAAAGGCCGTATCCTGCTTTCCCAAAGGCCGTATCCTGCTTTCCCAAAGGCCGTATCCTGCTTTCCCAAGGGCCATATCCTTCCCTCCTAACGGCACTGATCGCGTCACCATGGTGGGTTTCAAGGTGGCCCTGCCTAACCCACCTCAGTGACAGAGGTAAGGCCACTTGCCCTGCTCCCACGTTAGCCTGGTCATGCCGTTGGGACAGATTTTTTCCTTTGCTTCCTACCACCGTTCACCAGAACAGATAAACCCCTGGACAATCCCTGGGGCTTGACCCCACCTCCTCATTCATCTGCTGGTAGGCAGAATCCCCGTGCTGCTGCTTCAAATCCTCAGCAAAACCAGTCCTTGGACGTTTCTTTTTTTGTCTCATGCACTGAGACAAAATGAGCTGCAGTTTGGGGGTTGGCCAGCCTTTCCTTTGGCTGAGGAGAAGGAACAGCCCCAGCTGTGGCACCATCCCTTGGGTTAATTTGGGGGTCTGTGCGAGCCCTGGCCCAGTGTCAGCACTGGCCATGGTGACTGCTCTGCCCCCTTTGTCTTGGTTTGCTGCCAGCGGCACCTCCGGGGTGTCTGGAGCAGGAGGGGCCATGGTGGGGTTGTGTCCTGCACCAGCACTGAGGTCAGCCCCGGGCAGCTGCACATCTGGCCACATGTGTTTAACAGTGATGCTCCTTCCCCTGGGGTGGAAACAGGGAGCTCCGGGTGCCCCAAACAGCTCTTTTCCTTTATAAACCTCCTTTTTCCACATGCCTGCAGATCCCATCTGCCCCAGGAGCCCCGGCAGAGGGGAGCAGTTAGAGCCAGGAGCTCGAGCCAGGCCCTCACGTGGCAGAGCATCCTCTCAGCCAACGAACCAGGGAGCCAGGGGACATAAATTAGCACTTCCCACTACCCCGAGCAGCCCGCTCCTCAGCAGTGTGAATTTTGGAGAGCTAATTCCCTCCAATTAGGTGGGTGGATCTCAAAAACCTGGGGTGTTTTATCCCCAGCTTTGGCTTCACACAGGTTTTATAACCCTCAGCAGGACTAGAGCTGCTCGGAATGATATCTGTCTTTGTCCTGCTCCCCTGCCTGCTCTAAACGAGCGTGTCCAGGCTGGGCTCAGCACCTGATTTGGTGGGTGTTGCTCTGGGCCACCTGCAACCGCTCCTCTGCTTCCTCACACGGTGTGACCAGCTCCCTCTGACCAGCCTGAGCACTTTCTCCCGGGGGTTTGTCGGCTGCTGACGGGTCTGTGCCACCTCCTTGCAGACTCCAAGCAGAACGGGGAGGCCAACGTGGTGCTGTCGGACGAGGAGCAGCCGCTGTCCCCCAGGGATGAGGAGAAGAGGCCAATGCGGCGCTCCAGCACGCGGGACAAGAACAAGAAATCCTCCACGTGCTTCCTGCTGGCCACGGGGGACTTCTCGTGTGCAGCGGACGGAGGCATCCAGAAAGGTACAGCTGGAGGTGTGAGCAGGAGCTGGGCGGGGAGGGAGAGCTGGAGGCTGAGTTTTGTTGGGCTGACCCAAGACTGGCTCATCTCCATCCGCCTGCCTGGCTGTTCTCTGCTCCCCAAATCCACATCTTCCTGCCTCTCCATCGGCTTCACCTTCGACCACCACACCTCCCCGTGCTGGTTCCACATTTTGCTTTCTCCTCCTCAGTCCCCCCCATTTGGAGTCTGTGAGCCTGTGCTGGCTGCAGGGCCCTGCCTGGGGGCAGAGTGCTCCAACCTCTGCGCCTCCAGCTCTTCTCCCTGGGTTCCAACCACTCATCTCTGGATGGTGGGAGTGGGACATCTCTTCTGGGGACATGGTGAGGTTGTGACTGAAGGTGACCAAAAGGTTTTCAGTAGGGGAAAAAAAAAATCCAGAGGCTTTTCCTTTCCTCTCCCCTCCGGTGGCTTTCAGCGGGTTCGAGCGTGGGGAGCTGTGATGTGTCAAGCGCTGCCTTGCCAGCAGCTCCGGGCTGCCAGAAAGGCTCCTCTGGCTTTGGAACAGGAGCTGTGCTAAGTGTTGAGGTTTTCCATAGGAAACCGAGGGGGAGATGAGTCAGGGAAACACAAAACTCTTCTTCCCATGACAAAACAAAATCTTCTTCAACCTGGTCCCAGACTTCTCTGCTCGTCTGCCCATCTCCCAGCACTCCAGCTCCAGAGAGGGTAAATGCAGTGCCCCAAAATCCAGCTGCACCCTCGATTGCTGGGATAACTGTGAGGGCACAGCTCTGTTTTCCAGCTGTGCAGTGTTCTGTGGGTCCAGGGTGGTGTGGGATGCTGTAGCTGCAGAGCTGACCCAGTTCTACCTCCCTGGTATCGAGTGACGCCTGTTGCTCACAGGGAATGGTGCCAGGGAGCTGGGACTGGGCAGGAGAAGGGACAATGTGCTGCATCTCCAAGCTGCTCCCCAAGACCTGTTGGTGCTTTGGAGAGCCCCAAGGCTTTGTTACTTTTGGAACTGCTTGGGATGGTCCAGAGCGGATGGGATGCAGGGAGGTGTTTGGGGGCAACCACATTTATCAGTAGTAGAAGTGATTTCATTGTTTCCTCCTGGGAAAGCAAGGATTCCCTTTGGCATTGCTGCTCGACCTCGGAAAGAGGTCAGAGAGGAAAAGCTTTGCTCATGCTTGGGGTACCATCAAAGATCTGCTTGAAATTCCTCATGTGTTTTCTCTGGAAGTGCCTTTTCCTGTGAAGTTGGTCTCTTTTCTTAATGCCTGTTAATGTGGAGAGGGGAGAGAGCTTTAGCCCCACTCCAGACTGGGAGGGGGAATTCTAAACTGGAAGGGATGAAGGAGAGGGATGAAAGCCAGTGCTGATCTTCCTCCTCCTTAGAAAATGCTGAAGTCAGGCTTCAGCTGCAGCATTTGAGTCTGGTCCCACTGAATCCAGGAGAAGTGGAGCAGCTCTGAGAGCTGAGGATCCAGAGCTGCTTTCACTCACTCCCCAATCCCATCCCTGGATCACAGGAGACCAGGAGGTTTCTGTCCTTGTGTGGTGGCAGCAGCAGCTCTTTGAAAGGGCACTTTGGTGATGGTTCCTGGGGTGTTGTGGTGCCTTCCCTGCAGATTTCAGAGTGCCTTTTACACTTTAAAACAGATGCTGTGCATGGGTCATGCCTCCCCATGTTGCTGGAATGATGCTGCACCTGGAGGAAGCTGGAGCTGCTGTCCAGAGGGGCTCCAGTGGTGCTCGAGACCTTTCGGGAAGAGGGAAGCTCAGTCCCTGTGCCCTGCTTGGGCTGTGGGACAGATGGGTGGGAGCCTGTCCTGGGAGGCCAGGGTGGCCTAGTGAAATGCTCCAGTATGGTCAGTGGTGACCAGAGGGGATCAGGGGACAAAGCAGCCTCCAGCCAAAAGCCGCTGGGAGCCGCAGAGGCGCCTCTTCCCTTGGGCTTGATTTATCTCCTGCTGAGGCTGTTTGTTCTGGTACTGGGATGTTGGCAGCTCTGCAAATTGAGATGAGCTTGGTTCTGAGCCCGACTCTCTGATGGCCATCTGTCAGACCCTGGGACAGGTACCGGTGTCTGCACAAGCTGTGGAAATCAGGAGAGGGAGCTGGTTCGGGAATCAGCCGCAGATCCCGGCCTCCACTGTGGCTTAACCCCGGCTCTGGTGGTTGGTCTTGTTGGGGCAGCTCAAGGAGAAGAGCTACTCCTGCCCTTGGAGCTGAGCCGGGAGCAGATGGAGCTGGATTGCTGTGGATTCCTACGTGGAATGTGTTTCTTGTTCCTGTGGCTGCTTCCACTGGAATTGCTTTGCTTCCCTGGCTGCCGGGGATGGCTTCAGAGCCTTTATCTCCCTTCAGCACTTGGGTCCTGCTCAGCAGTTCCCAAAAATGTGTCCTGCTGGGTGCAGACACCCTGGCACGGGGCTGCCTTGGCACAAAAGCCCTGTCCCCTGCCTGGACGGAGGGATATGGAGGCAGGATGAGTCCAGCCAGTGAGATTGGTTAGGATGGAACCATGGAACCATTTGGGTTGGAAAGAGCTCTACGAGTCCAACCTTCCCCCAGCACTTGGCCACTAACCCACGTCCCCAAGTGCCACATCTGTGTGTCTCTTAAGAAACTCCACCTCCTTTATCAGCACATTTACTTGGCACAGCAGCAGTTTTGGGCTCCTGCAGCTGATTTTGACTTTCTTGCTGTCAGTGCAGGGCCATGGCTCGCACATGGCCTGAGCATGCAGAATCCAGCTGGGAATGCTCATGGGAGCACCCCCTGGAGTTACCTGCCTGGGGGGGGCTGAGGACCAGCCCACATTTGCACAGGGACACAGAGCCACACGAGCTGCATGCCAGGCCTCTGTCACCAACAACAGGATGTTCCTGAGCTTTGCTGCCTCCCTGCTTTACCCCATCCCATCCCATCCCATCCCGTCTCATCCCATCCCATCCCATTATCCCATCCCATCCCATCCCATCCCATCCCATTATCCCATTATCCCATCCCATTATCCCATCCCATCCCATAGCTCCCAGTGCCCGTGTGTGAGCTCGAGCCCAGCTCCTGCAGGTCCAGGAGGAGCCCCCAGGGTCACCCAGTGCTCGGTTATTGGCAGCAGGGCCATTCCTAAAGCGATCCCAGTGACTCTGGGGAGCCCCAGGGCGAGTTACTGGGACACCAGCTCTGCTCATCAGCAGTGGCAATTAGCAGAGTACGACCCCCGTGTGCGTGGGGGCCTCACTCTGTGCTGGCACCTGCTCCTGGGTGTGCTGGGTGACCACCACAGCCTCGAGGGACTGAGTCTTGACCTCCTTCCCAAGTGCTCCTGCAAGTGTGGCTCGGGATAAAGTGATGGAGAGAAGGAAGTGTTGGGCTTGGGGCAGGTTTGTCCTGGCATCCCATTGCAGGGGATCCCTGGGGAAATCAAACATCTTTATGAAGTTCTGTTCCATCTGTGATGCTTGAGACTCAATCAGAGTGAGCAGTGTGATTTGACCCTGTTTCCAGGCCTGTTTGCATCCTTTTCCATCCAGAGTTGGGAGTGGGAGGCAAAGACCATTCCCATAAACCCCATCAGCAGGTCCCTGCGTTGCTGGAAAGTTCCAGCAAGCCCCTGAAACACTTCCTGCCAAACTGCTGCTGTCTGGGTGCTGGATCCAGGGTTGCCCCAAGCTTTCAGGGACCCGTTGGATCTTCCCATGCATGGCTCAGGGAGGCAGGGAAACGTGAGCTCTTCAAAGAGCCTGGGCACACCCGGGGAAAAGAGCAGGGGGAAGGAAGGACGAGCCCGATGCAGGTTTTCAGGAGGGGAGCAGGGGGGTCTTTGCATCAGCTGCTGTGGGTGGGAAACTCCCAGCTCCCCCCAGCTCAGGGCTGCGCTCGCCTCTCTCGTCGCTCGCCGTGTGGATCCGTGCCAAGGATTAAATAAGGAGATTGCTCCTCTCCTCAGGCCTGCTCCTGTTCCTGCTTCCACTGCAGGACGGGGAAAGCTCTGCCGGAGTCAGCAGCAGGTTTGGGCTGGAGTGCCTCTGTCCCCTGGGGCTGCCTCTGCCTCACAGCCTGAGCAGCTGGGTCTCCTCGGGGAATGGGAGAGGGGGAGGGGGTTGAAGAATCCCTGCTGGCTGCTGGGGCTGGGAAAAAAGTGTCCAGAGGGGACAAGCCCCAGATTTGAAGAGGTACTGCTCTGGAGCCTTTTCCAGGGGATGTTCCAGCCCCAGCATCCCCCTCGGCGGGGTGTGTGAGGGTGATGCTGTGGCTGGTCTGCTGTGAGCCTTGATCCCTGATCCAAGCCCAAACCAGCACTCAGGGCCAGCACCAGCAAAGAACCCAAAGATGTGCCCCAAGCTCCTGTGGCGGGACATGGGGAGGGATTCCAGGCCTTTCACAGCTGGAGGGGCCACCCATCACCGGGTTTTTCTGCTGTCAGGAGCTGCCTCCCTCCACTCCCCCCGAACACACGCTGCTTCCATCATCTTGCTTTCCCTGGAACTCACCGGTGCCTTGGGAAGGCTCAGGCTTGGCTGGGTTTGCTCACCCGGGTGCTCTCAGGGAAGATCCAGGCGCAGGGACACCGCGCTCATCAGGGCTGGGAGCATCATTCATTTTCCATATTTTGGCAGCAGATCCAGGGAACAGACTCATCCTTAACAGTGATGCTTTGTGGACCTAAAAATCCAATTTTCAGTGCAAAGACTTTGTGTCTTTCCAGCAAGAAAAGTGGCTGTTTGCCTGTGAAGACATTTCTTCTGGCTGTTGCTTTTTCAATCAAAGCTGGAGAAATTCCTGGCTCTTTTGGGGAGTGTGAAGGGTCCCGTGCTTAAAGAAATAGAAATATTTGCTCTTTAATGCAAATTCTTATGGAAAATAACGAGCACGTCTACCTGCTCCTTTCCACACAGAAAGGTGTCAGCAGCAGCTTGCTGCTACAGAGGTGTAAAAACCAGAGCTGGGGGAATCACTCCTTCCAAATCCCGTATTTGTTTGAGTTCTGCTGCTTTTCCCCGTCTGCCTCAGCCCACAAAATCCCCAGACTCACTCCTCATTCAGAGCAAATTGGGAAACAAAACCCAACACCCCACAAGAGCAGTTTGGTCTCCTCATTGATGACTCTCGAGTCCTGGATTTGGCCGCCGCTGCTCGCCGAAGGGAGCGGGGAGGTCCGGAGGATCCTGCCTATCCTCACAAAGCCCTTTCTGAAGGTTTTTAGGGGCTTGCCCGGGCTGTGGGGCTCAGCCCGGTGCTGCCAGCTCCCCGAGCCTTGGGCAGGAGGCTGCTCGGCTCTAACCCGCGTGTTTTCCTCCCCGAGGCTGTGGAGGATCCCGGAGCCTGGGCAGCGTGGATGGTGTGGCAGGATGCGCCGCGGGCGCGGCCCCGCTGGGCTCCGGCTGCAGCTGCCCCGGCTCCCCCGGCCCCTCCACCCTCTGAGTGCCCCTCGCCGGGCCCTGCCTGCCCCTCCGGGCCCCGGCCCCGCCACGCCGCCTCTCCAGAGCCCAGAGCAGCCCGGCCTGCGACATCTCCATCACCCCCCAGGAGCTGCTGCTGACCCTCTCCAGCCCCCGCTGCCCCCCCGGTCTGTGACGGCTCCACTGGTCCTGTGCCACGTCCGTGTGCAGGGACAGTCCCTGGAGTAGGTGTTGGGGTATTTATCCCCTCCTTGAAACCTTATCCATCTTAAACAAACCCTGCAATTCCCTCTGGTGTCAAGCCCTCCCTCCCGTGGGCTCTTTGTGTTGGGCTAAAGGCTGGTGCAAACACAAGGAGGACAAGGTGACTCATAAAATTATATCTCATTGTGCTGGAAATGGCCGAATTCATATATATTTCTAGGTTTTATTTTGTTTGGGTGTTTTGTTTTGTTTTGTTTTGTTTTGTTTTGTTTTAAACCAGCCTCAGGTTTCTGGAGGCAACAGATGAATAAAGCTCTATTCCCTGCCCAGCAGTGGTTCCCCTCTTGTTTTGTGCCTTTTTCTGCCCAAATCCAACTTGTTCCTTCCCAGATTGGGTCTGCTCCTCCTTCCAACCTCAGGGATGGGCCTGAGGGCTTTGGAAACCAGCCTTGAAATCCCATGGAGGCTGGAGGGCCCTGGGAGAGGCTGCAGGGAGCACTCAGGCTGGGAGAATAGGTACGGATACTCCCATGAAGAGCTGGGAAGTGGTGGGAAGAGGAATAAGGGTCCCTGGGAAAGCTGCTGCTGCTGTTGAATAGTGGAAAAGTGAGAGATTTGAGGCAAAATGATGCCTAAAGGGATGGGGGATGGATCCTTGTTGGAGATGGAGGTGAGGTGGTGGGGCAGGACATTCCCACGGGGTTGGAACCAGGCCCTCCCCATCCCCGGGAGGATGAGGCTGGAGACTCAAACTCCGCTGGTTTTTGCTCCCATGGATTGGTCTTTGGGATGATTTTGAATGATCTCAGGTGTCTTCCCGAGCCAGAAGAAACCCTTCAGTCCCTGACCTCTGGCTCATTTCAGTGCTGTCCAGCTCAGCCTCTCCAGAGGCGTCTGGATCTTGGGTGGCTGCACGGGGCTGCTCTGGGGGGTCTGGAATCCCCCTCGGTGCTCTCTCGGCCTTTTTTCCTCCCTCTGAGCAAGTCAGGCCTGGAGCCCGGGGACATTTCTGGGGGGAAGAGCTTAGACTGGGGTGTGTTTAAAAAGCAAAGAGCCCCAAGAGCTTCTCTGGGGTCCAACCCTTCCCCTCCATCGTGGCCAAAGCAGAACTGGTGCTCAGGGAACGGTGAGGAGGGAGGATCCCTGGGGGGCAAAGCTGGACACAGGCTGGACTTGATGATCTTGGAGAGCTGTTCCAGCTTTAAGGATTCTGTGATTCCATGGTCCCTGCACCTGAAAGAAGCTGGGATGGATTTTGGCAGATCCCACAGCCAGGACCCTCCTGCTCCATCCCCGGTTTCCCGTGCCTCAGTTTCCCTTGGTGTGGAGAAGGAGCTGCCAGGAGCAGTCAGCACATGTGCAAACCAGCCTTCCTTCCTTCCTTCCTTCCTTCCTTCCTTCCTTCCTTCCTTCCTTCCNTCTTTCTTTTCCTTCCTTCCTTCCTTCCTTCCTTCCTTCCTTCCTTCCTTCCTTCCCTGTCCCAGCCAGAATTTTTGCAGATTTAGGGAGAAGTTGGGATAAGCTGCATCCATCCTCTGCTCCGGGTGTCCCATGCTGGGCTGTGGTGCTGATCCATCCCTCACCAGCAGCTCCTGAGTTTGTGTGAGGGGTGCAGCTGCATTCCTTGGATTTCTGTGGTTGTGTATTCCCACAGCAAATGGATGGGGTAACAGGGCAGGTTCATCAATCACCCAGAATTCCATGAACTGGGCAAGGGGGTGGCTACAGCAGCACCATGCTGGTGCTTCTCTGGCTCATCCTTCCCTCTGGAAGCAGGAGGAGCTGGAACATCCCCGGCCCCTGCCGGAGGGAAGGTCACCCTCCATGACTTCAGTGGTCTTTGGATCATCGATGATTTATCCAAGGTCCCCTGACTTTGGGGACGAGCCAGGTGTGAAACCCCGTCCCTTGCAGAAGAATGAGATCAAGGTGCTCCAGCTTTGGGGTTCGAGGCTTTTGGAGGCAGAGGCTTAAACCCAGAGCAGCCACAGATCCCAGGAGATCCCATCCTTGCCTTTCCCCCCTCAGGCTCCCAGAGCAACTCATCCCAACTCCAGAGCGGTTGCTTGGGGTGGGAAACCTTTGGTGGACCTCCCAAAATCTCATCCCCACCAGGGCAAGGAGAGTTGGCCATGAGCTGACACGGAGCAGGCAGGATGCAATTTTTAGCTGGGGCATTATGCAACCCTGGAGAAGGGATGACTAATGTGCAAAAAGCTCCTCTAAAACAACCGAGCCCCGAAAGGGAGACGGAGGGATTTCAGTGGGAGGCACCAAACTGCTGCAAAACCCATCGCATCTTCTCCCTCTTCCTCCCCGCCTTCTTCGGCACAGGATTTGGGGGATGCAGCAGGGAGAAAACAGCTTGTTGTTATTTTTAGGTGGGGTCTGGGTTGGTTTTGGGGGCGAGTTAGCACGGGTTAATCCATGGGTAAGATTAGAAGAGGAGCTGTAGTGGGTCAGAGCAGACCTCGAAATATCTCTGGAGCCCAGGTTTTATCTCAAACAGTGGCCAAAATTGGCTGCCTGCAGAATAGGATAAGAATAGAGCACGAATATACGATACTTCCTCTGAATCTCCTCGCAGGGCTTATCTGTGTTTAGGGATCTGGTAGGAGCTCACGTTCCAGCCCGGGCAAAAGACACTGAGAGAAAGCCAAATTGTTGGATTTATTCCCAAGAAACTGTATAAATCCACAGGAGTCCAACTGTCCAAGCCCTAAAATGGCATTAAAAAAGAAAAATAACATCAAGGGGTGTGCAGTGGCTGTCAGGGCAGCATGGAAAGGAGAGGTTCCCTGGGGATGGGGGGGTTCCTGGCAGGGAGATGGGGTTGAGCAGGAGTTCAGGGATGAGCACTGGGTGTGTTATGGGAACGTGGACGCCGGGATGCCCGGCAGGGTGGGACCGTGGGCACCTTCAGTGCCCCATGTGCCTCTGCCCAGCACGGCTGCAGACACACGGGATGCTCGGCAGTGGGAATGGGACTGGAGATCAGGGAGCCATGGAATGGTTTGGGTTGGAAGGGCCACGGGCAGGGACTCCTTCTGCCAGAGCAAGCTGCGCTGAGCTCCGTCCTGGCTGGCCTGCAACACTCCAGAGTTGCTGGGTGACATTGGGCTGCCCCGGTGGAGCCCTGCCCTTCCTCTGCCCGTGGGTCTGTCCCCTGTGGGACACGGATCAGCACTTTGGGACAAGGATCGAAGCCCTGTGACCACCCAACCCCCCTGGAAGGAGCCCAGCCAGAGCAGCCTCTGCATCGGGGGCATTGGGGAGCAGTTCCCTGCTCCAGCATCAGCTTCTTCCTTCTTTTGTCCTCCTGGAAGGCTCGGAGTCCAGCACTGCACGGGGGCTGCACCATGATCCCGGGTTGCTTGCAAAGTATTAATTTTTATTGTTGCAACAACTGCTCTGTTTCTCGGGAGATGCCT
Source organism: Picathartes gymnocephalus (assembly GCA_013390045.1). Lineage (NCBI taxonomy): Eukaryota > Metazoa > Chordata > Aves > Passeriformes > Picathartidae > Picathartes > Picathartes gymnocephalus. Next base: position 160,136 of record WEKY01035118.1, read on the forward strand.
GAGAGAGCTGAGAAAATAGAAAGGCCTGTCAGGCAGCCGGGCAGGAGGTGAAGATGTCAAGAGAGTAATTGCTCTACCCAGAAGGAGCCTGTTCCTGGCTTCCCCAGCACTGCCAGGAAAAATCCTCACTGCTTATTTGATGACAATAAAGAAAAACAGAAAATAAATAGCAACCCCATGGCTTGCCCGTGCTGACGAGGAACAGGGAGAGCAGAGGCAGATGCAAAATAGGAGGCGAGTTGAGCTTATAAATAGGAGCCTCCCAGCTCCCAGTCTGTTACTTCCTTACCTCCGCCTGGGCAAGCGATCCTTACGTTTTACCCACAGGAAAGGTAAATGGAGGCTCAGAAAGAATTCTGTGAACTTCTGGGGAGAGGGTCACACTTCCTCCTGTGTGGGACAGGCAGGAGATGTGTCCTGGTGGCTGAGAAAAAGTGATGATAGAGTCAGGGAATGGTTTGGGTGGGAAGGGACCGTGAATTCCAGCCCATTCCACCCCTGCCACGGGCAAGGACTCCTTCCACCATCCCAGGGTGCTCCAAGCCCTCTCCAGCCTGGCCTTGGACACTGCCAGGGATCCAGGGGCAGCCACAGCTTCTCTGGGCACCCTGTGCCAGCGCCTCACCTCCCTCACAGGGAGGAATTCTTTCCCAATATCCCATCCATCCCTGCCCTCTGGCAGTGCAAAGCCATTCCCCCTTCTCCAAAGTCCCTCTCCAGCTCTCCTGGAACCCCTTTAGCCCCTGGAAGGGGCTCCCCAGAGCCTTCTCTTCTCCAGGTGAGCACCCCCAGCTCTCCCAGCCTGGCTGCAGAGCAGAGGGGCTCCAGGTCCTCCTGCTGTTGGAGCCCAGGGCTGGGGGCAGCTCTGCAGGTGGGCTCTGAGCGGGGCAGAACCCCCAGCCCCGCTGCTGCCCAAGCTGGGGGATCAGCTGGGGGGTTCTGGCTCCAGCACGTGTGGCTGGGGAACGCTGAGCTCTCATCCCCCAACAGCCCCAAGTGCTGCTCCTCGGAGCTGCCCTGCCACAGCCAGGCAGCGTTAGAGCAGGAGCTCCCCAAAGGCCGTGCCGGGGGCAGAGCCGGCTGCTGGCAGCCCCTGCAGGGGCTTGAGCGGGTGCTCACAGCGGGATGGCGGGGCTGGGCGAGCTCCCCGAGCGAGGAAATTTGGGGGTGATGGCTCTGGAAGCACCAGGTGTAATACTTGGGGCTATTTGGAGCTGGGTTGTGCCAGGGCAGCGCCCTACGGAGATCTGCACCCAAAAATTGGCTTGAGGAAGGGGCTGCACATCACCGAGGGGCCGTGAGGGCGACAGTGGAACGGAGCTGGTACCGATAAGCCAAGACAGGAGGGCTGTTCTTTCATGGTGCCTTAGTCTGGGGTACAAAAAAAATAAAAAATCTGGGCTGTTGTTATTTATTTTTAGTCGTGCTAATTTTTTTCCCAGGCTGGGAAGCTGCTTTCCAAGTCAAGTCCCTGGAGGCTGCGGGCAGCAGGTCTCGGGCTAACACACAAAATGGCTTTGAACGGGGAGGAGGAGATGGGAGTTAAAAGGCAAGTCGTGCCCCTGGTAAATCAATCGACCTGACGGGGAGTGTTTCCAGCAGGACACGAGCCCTGCCAGGAGCTCTTAGCAGCTTGCAGGAGTGACTGAACCAAGAGCTGGGATCTCTTTCAGCAGCTGCTGCATGTGTGGGCACTGCTGGTCCCCAAATTGCCGCAGGGGGATGGTGCTGGGTCCCCAAACCATTTTGTCTTTGGAGGTGGGGAGCTCTCCTGCCAGTTTGGGGAAGAGATCTCCTTTAATCCCTAGGGGTTTTATGGGATTTGAGGTTTGAAAGGCCTCCATGCCTGGGCTTTACTCACCTGAACGGTGCAGGGATGCTCGATGGAGAACGAGACCTTTATTTTGTGGAGAAGGAGTTTTTGGAGCTGTGTTGGGTCTGCAGGGGAGGCAGCTGGGTCAGACTCATGAACAGGAGCTCATGAGTGAGGTTTAAACCTCAGGGGCGAGGTTTAAAGCAAAATTCCACGGCTTCTGGGGTGGATGAGGCGCTGTCTCCCTCCTGATGGCCCCTTGCCTGGAAACTGGGCCGTGGCACGTGGGGAGAGGCGTGGGGTGACTCAGAGCTCCAATCAATGGTAATTAATTCAATGATAACAAATGAGAGGGAGAGAGGCAGAAGGAAAAACACTGAGGGATTCATGCACCAGGCTTGGCTTGGGGACATCTGGCTTGGGGTTGGCTTGGGGAGTTTCGGGCAAGAACAGCTTTCTGGGAGGAGAAGGTTGAGAGGGATGTGGTGAAGGTGGTGTTTTCCCCCTGCTTTTCATTTATACCCTCACAATCACCCTGACTCCATGCATGGTTTATCTTGGAGAATCATTTCCCAAGTCTCCATCTCTGGCACCATTCTGAGGCTTTTTTAAAACCATTTTTCCCTGACTTGCAGATGCAAGAGCAGCATTTCATCCCTCTGGAAAAGGCCATTTCTCTTTGTGGTTACTCTGTTTTCTGCATCCTGCTAAGTCGGGGTCCCCTGGAAGCTCAGTGTCCCTGCCTCTCTCCTATTTCTCCCCAGACAGCTCATGGAAGCAGTGTCTAATGCCGTGTTTAATGTTCATTTCATCTTTAATTGCAGATTCCTGCCAGGACACCCTCGCTTCCAGTTACCCCCAGGGTGAGGTGGTCACCTTCTCCTGAGCCCCAGCTGGATGCAGGCAGCGCCCCGGCCAGGGACGCCTTCTCCAAGGGATGCTCTCCCCAAGGGATGCCTTCTCCGAGGGGGAGGGATGTGTATCCCGAGGGAGGCTTCCCCCAAGCTGGCAGGATGCTCTCCCTCAGGCCAAGGGATGCTCTTCCTAAGGCTAAAGGATGCCTTCCCGCAGGGATGCTCTCCCCAAAGCCCAGGGATGCTTTCCCTCGGGCTGGGACACGCATTCCTCTAGGGATGCTCTGCCTGGGGCCAAGGGATGCTCTTCCCAAGGGAGATGCTCTCCCCAAGGCTGGGACATGCATTCCCCCAGGGATGCTCTCCCCAAGGCCAAGGGATGCTCCCCCCAAGGCCCAGGGATGCTCTCCCCAAAGCCAAGGGATGCTCCCCCCAAAGCCCAGGGATGCTCTCCCCAAAGCCAAGGGATGCTCCCCCCAAGGCCAAGGGATGCTCCCCCCAAGGCCAAGGGATGCTCTCCCCAAGGCCAAGGGATGCTCTCCCCAAAGCCCAGGGATGCTCTCCCCAAGGCCAAGGGATGCTCTTCCCAAGGAGCTTTCTTTCCCCAAAGCTCCAGCTCCATCCCTGGGGTGGGGTTGGCAGCTGGGTCACCCCAAGAGGTGCCACAGAGCAGCAGAGCTGGGAGGGAGGTTGGGGACAGCCCCATTCCCCTTCCTGGTGCCAGCTCTGCCACGGCCACGCCGCCCCAGCCCCCCCTGGGCTGCCCCCTGCCCTTGCCCACGCTTTTGGCTGCACCTCACCCGCCACCTCTGGAGCTCCAGCTGCTCACCAGGACATCTCTGCCCGTGGCTGTGCCCGTGCTCTGACCCCTCTATCGTCACACGGCCCCTGGGAGCCCCTCTCCGGGGTGCCAAAGGCTCCACTGGAGGTGCCACCATCGCCCCCCCCTTGGGTGCTGACCCCAC
>WEKY01035118.1:171519-191106 GCA_013390045.1 Picathartes gymnocephalus
AAAAAAAAAAAAAAAAAAAAAAGGAGGTGTTTGTGTATTCTGCAAAAAGCAGCTCTGGGAGTCAGCTGAGGACAGTCCCAGCTAATTGGGAGGGGAGAGCTGGGTTTTATTTGCTGTTAGGACCCCGGGAAGGCTGGACTGGCATGGGGCTGGCAGTGCCCGCAGCCCCAGCGCCCCTTTTGCTGCACCTCAGTGTCTCGTTCTCGGTGAGATGACAGAAGGGAGAGGCACAAACACCGTGCCAGTGTGGCAGCAAGGTTACCCCTCCCTCAATTGTCCCCAGCCCCCTCGGTGGGGACAGTTGGCTCCTTCCCAGCCCATGTCAGTGCCGGGCGTCGAGCTTGGCATGGCAGAGAACACGGAGCTCCTCCCAGCCAGCTGGGGACCAGGAAAAACCTTGTTTTCCTGCTTTTACACTGGGAAAAGGGCATCTTGGAGAGGTGCAACAAAGTCCCAAGGACCCGTCTGCTGCCCTCAGTTGCTCCTTCTCCATCCCTGGAGTGGGGATTTGCTCTGCCCCACCAAGCTGGTGCTCCTGGAGGGCCGAGACCCCGCCGTTACCTCCCCCATCCCTTTTTTTTCCAGCTGATTCATGGAATTTCTGCTCTGGCAGCACCGTGTTGCTTTAAGCTGTTTACTCGAGTTCAGGAGGCGACAGCTCTCAGGGTATTTTTAGCTCTCCGGGTAGCGGAGCGGGATTAAAATGCAGTCAGTGTTACAGACGCTGGGGCTGAATCAGTATTCCTGCACAAGCCTCTCCGTGCCAGCGTTTTCCATTGAGTGTCTGAAAAACCCACGTTTCCATGGAGACCCAGCTCCAGGGCAACCCGTTTTCCTTGCAAAAATAATGATAATAAAAAAAAAAAATTTAAAAAAAAAAAAAAAAAAAGGCAGGAGGGAAGGGACGGGCGANGCAGCAGGTAGAGAGCGGGCGCAGGGGCTGGCCATGGGATGGCTCCAGCAGGAGGAGGGAGGTGGCTGTAAATCCCAATTCCTTCCTGCTGGGATGCTCGGGAGGAAGCAGAGACGTGGGTGTGGGTGTGAAATGCCGGTGAAGGTGGTTGGGTGTGGGCTGTGCTGCTCGAGCCACCCCAGGGCCATTTGGTGAGGGTTGGGGGTGGGCTTGGTGTTTTGCTGTGGAGAGAAGGGGCAACGTGATGCCAAGGTTGGGTTTGGAACGGTGGAAACAGGAATTGTCACCCCATCTCCAGGAGCTAGATGAGTTAAAGCAGAAGATTCTCTTACCCGTGTTGGTCCTTTTCTGCCTCGAGGCATCTCTGGAAGGGCTTTTCCAGGGGCAGGTTTGTCTCCAGTCCCATGTGCAGGAGCAGAAACGTCCTCAGAGGACATGAGGATGGAGGTGGTGGCCCAGGGTCACACCACAGGACTGGCTTGTCTTGGTTTGCTTGTTGGCCAGCACAGAGGTGTCAACCACAAGACTCTCCCATGGAGAAGGGACCAAAATGTTGGATTCTCTGGTATTTTCTAGCTTTGCAAATTTCCCCCTTTTTTTCCCCTGCTCCTCCTGCTTCTTCCTTGGAAATCTGGAGGACAAAAAGAGAAAACTCCTTGTTCTTGTAGGACTTTTCTCTCATTTCTCCGGCCTGCAGTCAGGACAGCTGCTGCAGTGACAGTGTCGGGTGGCAGAGAGGGTCAGTGGGGAGCAAACCCGGTGCTATAGAGGGGTTAACAAATTCCAGTAGCCAATTTAAGTGAATCATCCAATTTAATTTATTAAGCAAGCCACAAGCAAGCAAAACAGCGCTGGGCAGCCGGGGAGTCTCCGCTCCGCCAACGCCTGGCACCTTCTGCTTCTCGAGCCTCCCCTTTTACTGTCCTTACGCGGCGTCCGCGGTGTCCCCTGCGGTTGCGCTGACTGTTGCTAGGGGGTCTCTCTGGGTGGTCGTGGAGAGGAGGCGGGAGCCCTTATCGGACGTATCGGTCGTGATCTTTGTTACCCACCCCCTGTAGGGCAAAACCTTTCCATATCAGCTACAAAGCTCATCCCGTGTTTGCCTCGCGGGAAACCGCGGTTTCGGCGCCACCCAATCTTGCTCAGCTTGCTGAATCAACAACCCAGTTTGATCAACTTTCTTCTTACTTATGACACCGGTGCTCCCAGTGTGGCACGGGAGAGGATTTGGCAAGAGGGGCCCAGCAATGAGATCATTGTTTGGTTTTCCCCATAACCACAGCATGGGTGGCCTGGGGACCCATCTGGTAGCACCCTTGGGGGCCCTCCTTGGTGGGGACGTGGACATGGGTCAGGTGTGGAACCCGGGGGCTGATCTCTGCTCATGGGGCTCCAGCACTGGGGCGATTTTCCCAAATGAGACATATCCTCGAGCCTGCTGAGATTCAAGTTGGAGCCACAACTTGAATCTCACACCTGTTTCCTGATCGTTCTTTTCCCCCTACCAGGGTGGGATTTTTGTGTGTGGTGATCCAGCACGTGGAAACTGGAAAACCCAACCTGGAGCCATTTGTTGCTGCCCCAAGGGAGGCTGAGAAGCACGATGAGATCAAGGACAAGGCAGAGGCCGGCTCTGGAACAGCCCCAGCACTGCCTCCCTGCTGCATCTGTAGGGACAATCCAGGGGTGACGGGTAAATGTGCGTCCCCCCAGGGATGGCCCTTCTCTGGGGGATGGGATGAGCTGCTCCTGGTGAGATCTCTGTCCTAGAGCTGGACATGAGGGCAGGTGGGATTCATGCAGAGGTGGAAAACCGCAGACAGACACAAGCCACCAAACCTCTGGTGCAATCAGGCACTCCAAGGCCACGTTCTCCACAGCACAGTTCATTATTTTGATTTTTCAAACCAGTCATGGGCAGCCGCGGTTGAACAAATTGCTCAATTTTCAAAGCAGAGTTTGTGCTTTGCCATCCGTTACCTGGGGAAAAATCCTGAAATCCCATCTGTGGAGAAGCTTCCTCGCCTTCTCAGAGGTGTTTTCATTAGAAGAGCAATGGGTGTTTAACACTCCGTGTCCTCCGAGCCAAATCCAACTCACAAACTTGTACCAAACCAAATTATTCCTGCTGCAGCTCCTCTCAGCCTGACTGATTAACATTTCTGCCCAAGCAAAGAAAACGTCCTGTGAAAAAGCTTCTTTTGATCGAAAAACTGTTGTCATCGGCTTTTTTTTAATTGAGAACCACTTCCATTGGCATCAATAGCTGCTCCCCCAGCCCTGCCCTGCACTCAGCATGCCTGAAACCGTTCCTTTCCAACGGATTCTTTTCCAGGATTGGAAACAGCTGACACGATGGGATTCATCTCCATTCACGGGGAATTTAGGCAGACTTGTTCCTATTCAGGCCATGCCCAGAAAATGGGCTGTTTTCCTTGTTCTGGGTAATAAAAGAGATAAAAAGTCATTTTTCTGCCCAACTCCTTGCTTTTTGTAGTCTTGGAAACTGTGTCGTTCCCCATGGAGTCAGGGAGGTGCTACCAGAGGCGCTTTGGTGCTGCAGGGCCGTGGCTCAGCTCTTGGATGGTGGATTTGGCCAAGGTTTGGCACAGGTTGGGAGAGGGCCAACCCTGCCTGTGCTGCTGGGGTGGGCATTCCTCTGGGATGCAAGACGTGATCCGATCCCCTCGGAATGGTGGCACCGTGGCAGGAGTGTCCCTGGGGGTCCCCTTGTCCCTGGGTTGGGGACCACGTGCCAAGGGCAGCTCCGTGCTGAGCAGGGCCTTGTTCCACGTGTGGCTGCACCAAACACACGCAAATGAACTCCCTCTCATCCCTGCCCGGGCTGCTCCATTGTCAGCCTTTGGTTTTTTCCCCAGCCTGAGCCAGTCCCCGGCTTTGCTTCCTGCTCCCAGAAAATGGTGTTTGTGGAACAGACTGCAGGGAAAACAACCAAACAAGCAAAGCCCCAGCCAAACTGTAGCACTCCAGATATCCACGGACTTTATTTCAGTAACCTGGCTGAAGTCTCTGTGGGAGCCTGTGGCTCTTCCTGGAGAAAGGAGGATTTTTGCAGCTTCATTCAAAGGCTGGACTCAATGTTCTTAGAGGCATTTTCCAACCTAAACAGTTCTGTGATTCCCAGCACTGACAGGGAGCAGGTACGGCCAGGCAGGGGTGGGCAGAGACATTTGATAAACCCAGTGTAGTTAAGCCCTGGTGGGAATCATTTTGCAGCAGAGCACAGAGTCCTCCCTTGAGCGTGGAGGGTGCAGGACACAGCCAGGGGAAGCGGGGAGAATTCCAAGGAGAAGCTTTCAGTATGGAATCATGGAATGGTTTGGGTTGGAAAGGACCTTAAAGCTCTTCCCATTCCCTCCCCTGCCATGGGTAGGGATGCTTTCCACCAGCCCAGGTTGCTCCAAGCCCCGTCCAACCTGGCCTTGGACACTTCCAGGGATGGATGGCTGCTCCCAGCTGGAAGAGACACCATCTCCTCTGAGACTGCCAGCAAAGGGGAGGTCAGCGGGGTCCGAGCAGCTCTGCCAGGCTGCGGCAGCTCCTCGCAGGGTCAGCCCAGCACTGTCCCCTTGGAACGCATTCCCGCTCTCCCTGCAACCCCCTGGCCCCTCTCCAGGGGATCCCAAACCCCTCCAGTCCCTGCTTTGCATTTATACCTGCCACTTGCAGGTCTTTTGTTGTTTTCTGCTATTCATTTTTAAAAGGCAGCTGACACCATCTCACTGTTCATGGAAGGAAACTATTTAGGGACACAACTTGTGTGTTTTGGAAAACTTACCATAAGGGGAGAGCTGCGGCTCCTTCCAGGCGTGCACCCTCCCTGCTCCCTGCCAGCCAGCTCCGCTCAACGGGACACTTTTAATGGCATGTTAACAACTCCAAAAAATACCACAGAGCAGTTTTGGAGCAGAATAATTGGGAGTCAGCTGCAGCTGGGGGCTCTCCGTGCTTCCCGAGTGTTGTTCCCCTCAGAGAAGGACGTCACATTCCCGTCACTGGTTAAGTGTCCTTGGAGCCAGTCGGGTATGTTGAAAGCCAGTGTGAGCTGAGGAGGTTGGCAGGGCTGGGATTTGTGGGGAGAAATGGCCTTTTAAGAGGCTGGGGCTCTTAACTCATCTGGAGCAGCGCTTTGGAAGAGATTAAGGAGGAGCAGGGAAGGGGCAAGTTCTCCTCTCTGGTCTTGGCTGTGATGGGGGGGTTGTGTTGGCTCTGTGCACCAGAATGAGAGCTCCTGTATCCCAGAAAATGATAGGGATAAATTGGGGATAGATGGTGAGGAACCCCCTTGATGTCCCCCATCCTCTGCTAGAACCCCTCAGGAGACACCGTGGGTTAAAATTTCCTGATTGTGGGTCTGCTGCAGCCCCTACTGCCCCCCCTTGCTTGGAATTCTTTGCCTTTTGCTTCTAAATTGGGCCCTTTTGGGGCAGGATGGGCATGGAGGAGGGTAGATGATCGATAAGGAGGAGGAGAAGCACTTCTTCCTCCCTGGGTCCGTTGTCTAATCAAAGGGAGCCCGACTTTAAAGGTTCCTTGTTCAGCATGGAGCCGACAGGGAACATCCATCATTAAACATGTTCAAGGGCTTTTGTTCCTCAGCACCTCTTTGAAATTGCTGGCAATGACCAGGCTTGGAGCAAGCCAGTCTAGTGGAAAGTGGCCCTGCCCGTGCCAGGGGGTTGGAACAAGATGGGATTTAGGTCCCTTCCCACCCAAACCATTCCAGGATTCCGTGATTCTAAACCCAGCCCTGGCCGTGCTGCTCCTTCCCCTCCTCATCAGCCCCCAGGCACCACAGTGGGGACCCAGCTCCTTGGAAAAGGAATTTAAATGCAGGAGCTCCTTGGGCTGCTGGGCTCTCCCCACCCCAAAATGCAGCATGCAGTAGGAATTGTCTCATTTCCATGTTGAGCCCTTCTCCCCATTTCCCTCTGAAACTGCACAGACGTTACTCGAGCCAGAGAGGCATTTGGGGATGAACCAGGGCTCTTTTCCTCCCTGTCGTGTGTAAGAAAGCAGCTGCTGGTGGGTATGGCCATTGTCCTAAAACGGCTGCAACCAAAACGCCAAACCAGCGGCAGGGGGGTGATGCACGGTGGGTTCAGCTCTCGAATCTGCACCGCGTGTTTGGGTCACGGATTATTTGGGTCAGGACCCGCTTTTGTCCCCTCTGAGGGACAGCTTTGGGGGCAGTACGGGGCCAGGACACTGCAGAAGACCCTGCGGGCTGCGGGGGCGCGAGGCGGGCAGGGAGGCTGGCAGGGGGGTGGGTGCCCCCGGGCCCGGGCAGCGTGCGGAGCCCGTGCCCGGGATGCTGCTCTGGGCAGATCGATGCTAATTGCCTTGTCTGTGCTGCAGAGCCGGAACCGCCCCAAGGGCGACGGGCAGCAGCGAGGGGTAAATCGGGACGGCTCCCGAGGCACCCGAGTCCCTCGCTGCTGCCAGCTGATCCTAAAAGAGGTGCAACAAGGGATCCTCAGCTTCCACAGTGGGCAGGGAGCTGCTGTTGAGGGAAGGGCTCCTGTCTCTGGTGGTCGTGGTTTGTGCCCGTCCTCAAAACATCACCAGGAGGGAGGGGAAAAGAGAATTTTCTTAGTAAGTCCCTTCCTTTGTGATCTCCATCCTTTGTGAGCCCCAACCTTTGCTCTTAGCTCCTCTCCCCACATTTCATGGCTGCTTTTCCCCCGTCCTTTTCAGCCTGCAGGACAAAATCCTCTCCGGAGCTGCCCTGCCACCAGAGCTGCCACCCTGCCCACCCCAACACCCCACTGCTGCTGCATTCCCATGCGATCGGACTCTTCCCAAGGCGCGGCGAGGATCATTTTCCCGCTTTCTCCCTCCAGATTTCCCCCGCGGAGGATGCAGGTGGATGGGTTTTGCCTGGCCTGATTGAAATTCGGCTCAGCACACCCCGGCTGGCGCTCGGTCCCGCCGATCCCCGCCCCGAGGCGCGGCAGAGCGGCTGCTCCGCGCTCATCCGCGGCACCGAGCGGCTCCGAGAGCCCCGGCCCGGCAACGAGCGAGATCTGCTGGGCTGGGGCCGCTAATTAATCTGATGGGGGAGAAAATCGCTGCGAGGGGATGGGGATCCAGCTCTGTGCCCGAGGCGGGCTCGCGGACACGGGTGGAAGAGGAGCAGATCGCCAGCCCCGCGTCCTGCCACCGATGCACTTTTTAGCCTCGGGCGCATCATTTAACTCCCAGATTCAGCTTTGATAGCCCAAATCAAGGCTGCTGGCGTGCTCTGCCGCTTCCAAAAAGCTCCTTTGGCTTTTCCTTGGATTCTGCTCATTTCTGTGGCTGGAAGAGCCCATTGTGTGCAGTAACTTTGACTTCCTGCATTAGACAGGCCATAAAATGCTGCGTGGTGCTAAGCCTTATTATTAGCATTTATTACTGCGGAGGGAACAGGCTCGGCGAGCGCAGCTCCATGGGTGGGGAGCTTTTTAAAGCAATCACCTACGGCCATGCAACCTGTTATGAAAGCTCTGCATAACCAGGATGGATTTGTTATGTGGGTAATTAGAGGAAAATCAACATCTCTTGACAGAGAAGAGCCTGGTGTGTTTGTTCGGGAAATTAGGGGGGTCGGCAGGGCTGTTGGAGGTGTTTCCCCCCATCTCAGGGTTGTTTTGCTCGTGCAGGTGGGGATGGTGGAGGTTGGCAGCCCAAGGAGCTCTGTTGGCTCCTGTGCTGCCCGCCTGGAGCAGGGCTGGCTGCCTGGCTCTGCTCGTGGGCACGGGGAGCCGTGCTGGGGTAATTCCTGGGTAGGAAAAAGCAGTGCTGAACACTTGATCATACCTTTACCCGATCATCCTCCCCTTTCACACCGTGCCCTGGGGATGGTCTGGGCTCAGATCAGCCTCCTCCGCCCCTGCTGACCAAGAGAACACGTTTTGAGCACTGAAAGCTCCGCTCTGGGCAGGATCTCACTGTGTGTGAGGGGCTTGAAGGGCATAAAATGGGACCCACGTGGCCAAAGGCGGAGTGGGATTTGGTTCTGGGTGGAAGGCAAGAGCCAGGGGGGAGAGCTCAAGATGGGCACAGGGACAGAGTGCTCAGGGAGTTGTGGAGCCTCTCTCTCTGGACACATTCCTGCAGGATGAGTTCCTGCCTCCAGGTGACTCTGCCTTGGCAGGGCGGTTGGACTGAGTGTTCTCCAGACGGCTCTTCCAAGCCTGACCACCCTTCTGTGATGCTGTGAGAGCTGGCAGCGTGATGGGCACAGGCTGGGGGCAGCACAGCTCGGAGGGCACTTCGGGAAGGGATTCGTGGGCACCGTGGCTGCTGGGATGTTCCCGAGGAGCAGGACAGGAGCAGAGTGGATTTAGCACAGCAGCCACAGCCCCTCATCCTTCTGCTCCCTGTGCCCACCTCCAAGGCTTCTGCCCACCCTGGCCCCCCCACCCCATTGCTGTCAGCTCTGTCCCTGCAGTCCCTGCACCACTGTGAGGCCTGAATGGGCTACCTGCAAACAGAGGCTAGACAGGAGTAAGGGAATAAAGGGGGATATTTATTTGAAGGCCTTCAAAGGCTCACCCTGGGGAGCCACAGGCTGCACTGCACCCTAAGATGGACCCCCAAGATGGACCCCAAGTCACGAGTTCTTACCCCAGTTATAGGTTTTGGTACATTTGCATATCAGCATAAATTCGCCAATTAAAACTTCAGCTACTGATGTAATTCTGTCCAGCTTGCCCCCCTTTCTCAAGATGTTGGTTTACACATTCTGGGCCCAGCACAGTCCGATTGTCCTTGCAGAGCCAGCCTGGAGAGGTTTGTTATGTCTGTCACAGTCTGAGAGAGCAGCAGCTCACAGGTTACAAGGCAGCTCAGAGTTACACACTGAGTGCTACAGGATTGGAGCAATATGAAAGTTAAAATCCAAGGCATCAACTGGGTGACAGTGCCACCACCTCCAACCACACCAGTACCTGTCACCCGTCAGCACGACCCCCAGAGTGATGATCTCAAGGGCTTCTGTAGACCAAAACGACGTGCAGAGGGCTTTGGGGGAGGCTGGAATTTTTGCTACACCTGGGTGTATTTTTCCTCTCTCCTGCACAGTGGAGCCTGGGGAGGAGAAAGGCTGAAAGGACCTGAGGAGCTCTGGGGCTGGATCCAGCCCTGCAGCAGGTCCTGCAGGACCTTACCCGAGCTGGAGAAAGGCAGTGCAGGGAGAGGGAGGTGGGAGGACAGCCTGAACTCCTGGAGACATTCAGACCGGCTTCTCTCCCCTCTGATTTGGTTTAAATTAAGCCATCTGGTCACATTAAATGGTAAATTATCTCAGCTGCTGCTGCTGTCCCTGTGGGAACAGTGGCCAGAGGGGAGGGGGAATGCTAGAGAGCTGCACCCCTGGCTCCCAGGAAAATGTGGATGCCATGGAGATGGGTGTCATCTCCCCTCCGGTATCCCAAGCAAACTGGAACCAATCACCTGGGAAGATCACAGCCCTGCTCCACTGGCCTTGGAGGAGGGTTCAGAGCAGGTCTCAAATCCATCTAATCGAGGCGAGCGTGGTGTGCCCCGCCTTGTCTGGTGTCCTTGGGAGTCCTTTCCCGGGCAGCAGCACCAGATCAAGTGATCAGAGCTCTCCCCGTGATGCTGCAGCTCAGAGAAGGGAGGGGAGGCAGTTTCACCAGGACAGAGGGGCTGGAGCAGCCACGTGGAACAGCAGCCCGAGGCTGGAGCAGGGCCTGGATTAGCCCAGGGTGGGATTTTGATTAATTTCTGCCTATTCCCTCTGTTGTTTAGCATGGAAAGACCTTCCTGGTTCTCCAGGGATGGCTTCAGCCTGCCCTGGGTGGGCACCTACAGTCAGGGGTGTGGGGGGCGGACCGGGGACCCTCTTCTCTTTGGGCAGCTCAGAGACTCACCCAGACCCTGCTGGGGGTCCCAGCCAGGTCCCCTCAGCGTGGGCTGCCAGCCCCTGGCTGAGCTTCACTGGATGCCCTCTGCCCCTGCCACGGTGGATGGTGACCTGAGCCAGTGTCAGGGAATCCTGGAATGGTTTGGGTTGGAAAGGACCTTAAACTGATCCACTCCCACCCCTGCCACGGGCAGGGACTCCTTCCACTACCCCAGGTTGCTCCAAACCCTGTCCAACCTGGTCATGGACACTTCCAGGGATCCAGGGACAGCCACAGCTTCTCTGGGCACCCTGTGCCAGGGCCTCCCCACCCTCACAGGGAACAATTCCTTCCCAACATCCATATATTCCTGTCCTCTGACAATTTGAGCCCATTCCCCTTTGTCCTGTCACTCCAGTTCCTGACGAGGGGTCCCTCTCCAGCTTTCCTGTAGCCCCTTCAGATCCTGGAAGGTGCTGTGAGGTCTCCACACAACCTCTTCCTGTGCAGGATGAACATTCCCAGCTCTCTCAGGCTGTGTCACACTTGGCAACACACCCAGCTGCCCCCTCTCCATCAGCGCAGCACCCGATGCTGGGCCAGCACCCCAAACCCCTCGGCCTGGGGAGGACACAGGATCCCAGTGCTCACTGCCAGCTCCTCACTGGGACCTGACCCATCATCGCTGCCATGAGCTGTGAGGTCTCTGAGCAGGGCTCACTGTAAAGCCCCCTGTGCCACCAGCACCTTTGGGACCCTTCGTGGGAACAGCAGCACTGAGAGGGAAAGGTGGGGAGGCCACGGCTTGCCGGGGGAAGGGGTGGGAAGTGCTGGGGGAAGGAATTGGGGTGGAAGAAGCGGGTGAGAAGCAGCAACAGGAGGTAGAGGGGGCATTCAGGGCTCCAAAGTGCCTCTGGTAAAACTTCCCTGGGACCTCAGGGAAGGGGTGGATGCTGGTCCTCAAGGGAGAACCTGCCCACTGCAGTGTCCCAGCAGTGTCCCCAGCCCTCCCAGTGCCCTCGGAGAGCACCTCTGTCCAGATGTGCAGCGGTCACCGTGGCTCTGAGCCTGCCAGTCCCACTGATGTGCGAAGGACAATGACTCTGCCTGGGTTATCAGGGAGTAGAATCACAGAATATCCTGAGTGAGAAGGACCCACTGGGATCACCCAGTCCAACCCTGGCCCCGCACAGACACTCCAACAATCCCACCCTGGGCATCCCTGGGAGCGGCATCCAGATGCTCCTGGAGCTCTGGCAGCCCCGGGGCTGTGCCCATTCCCTGGGGAGCCTGGGCAGTGCCCAGCACCCTCTGGGGGAGGAACCTTCCCTGAGATCCAACCTGACCCTCCCTGGCCCAGCTCCAGCCCTTCCCTCAGCTCCTGTCTCTGTCACAGCCAGCAGAGATCGGAGCTGCCCCTCTGCTGCCCCTTGGGAGGACATTGAGGACCCCAGTGAGGTCTCCCCTCAATCTCTCCTTCTCCAGCCTGAACAGATCAAGTGCCCTCAGCTCCTCCTCACAGGGCCCCTCCAGACCCTTCCCCATCCTCGTGGCCTCCATGGGACACTCTCCAATGGCTTCACATCTTTTTTAAATTATGCTTCCCAGAAGTGCCCCAGGACTGGAGGTGAGGCTGCTCAGGTGCAGAGCAGAGCAGGACAATCCCCTCCCTGGCCTGGCCAGTGATGCTGTAAATAGAGACCGAGGCCACTTCCCTGTTTTCCTCCCTTGGCCTCTCTGTTTCTCCATCTCTCCCCCGTCTCACACCCGCGCTGCTCGGAGCACGGCAGGAGCTGTGCCTTGGCTCTGCTCCGGGCCACGTGCCCAGCTCTGGCTTGCAGCAGCTCTGGGTGTCCTGGACCTCCCCCAAGAGCATCTGGAAGCAATCCACCTTCCCAGAGCTCCTGGCAGCCGGGCTGGCTGCTCCGGGGCTTCGGAGGGGGCTGTCCCAGTGACTGACCCGGCGATGGAGGAAGGGCTCAGATCCAGAGCGCAGGTTGTGGCACTTGACATTCACCTGATAAAATGTTTACTGAAGCTGTAGGGTCTCCTCTCCATGTCCTGGGTATCTCCTGGGGTCAGGTTCCCTCTCTGAGGGGTATTTCAGGGTATCTCACCACACCTGTACCTCCGTTTATCAGCCTGCAGCTCATGGATGCTGCCGAGCTCCTGACAGACCAGGATCCTGGATCCACCCCAGACTGATCCTGTGCTGAAATACAGATACAGGAATTGATGGAGAATCTCCAGGTCTGAACGTGCAACAGGACTTTCAAAGGACCTTGGCTGAGAAGTTTTAGAGTGACCCACAGTTCCCCATCCTCAGTCCTTCTGTCCCATCTCCCAGCCAGGATTTGGGGAGATTTTTTCCAACAAGGAGCCAAACCCTCACAAGCAGCTCCAGCCTGCATTTGACTGAGGTGTGAGAAACTACCTCAGTGCCAAATCCTGAGCAGGCAGAGCCCAGGGAGGAAAGGGCTGCCCCAGCTCACCCAGTTTGGTTTGCTGGGAATGCTCTGAGTGTGTCAATGCTGGTTACCATGATTAGAACCTGATTTTTGGCAGCCTCTACTTTGGGGTCATTTTGCACCATAAAAGAGCAGCCAGGGTCTCTTAAAGCATTTCAGAGAGATTTGGAGAAAAATAGAAGCTCTGAGTATCTTCAGGCCTTGGGATTTGCTCCTGTGCCTGTGCTGCTGCACCTGCCCGTGGGACAGTTTGGAGGAGCTTTAATGGAAACCCAGGCTCGACTCCGGTGCATAAATCTCACCAGTGAAACCCTGGGGCTGCTCATCCAGCACGGTGCAGATGCAGATTGAAATGCTGCCCTGGGCAGAGGAGCTGGGGGAGCTCCCTGGGAGGCAGGGCCTGGTCAGGGATCTGTTACCTCCCTGGAATCCCCATTTTCTGCTTCACAATGTGCTCTTGTCTTCACTTTCTGTGGGATCCCCTTGAGTCAACACTTCACAAGGCTTGGAGATGCCTGAGCAGCCAGGGAAGTGCCAAAAAAAGGCTGAAGGTGAGTTGCAGGTAAGGAAATTTGGTAGGATGGAAAGCCATGGAGGAGAAGGCAGGAGCAAAGGAACATTCCTCCTTTCCTGCTCCTTCCCACTCAACCCACCCGAAGGAGCCAGACAAAATCCCCAGGGACACCTGAGAAATGGCCAGACCAAACGGGTCAGCATGAGGGGGAGGCTGCTGCGGCAGGATGAAACTCAGGGCTGGGAATCAATCGCCCGTGAAAAGAACGGATGGGAAGGGTGAGGGGCAGAGCTGCAAGGGCGGCTCACGCCTGCGGGGAAGAGGAAGGAGCCCGTGGCTCGAGATGAATGGCGGCTTCTCAAGGACATCAGCGCGGGCAGGAGACTGGGGCGGCGATGAAAGGGTTAAACCAACCAACTGGTTTCTCCTCAGCACCAGCCTGGGGTTTTGCACTGGTTTGCGTTTCTGCCCTGGCAGCGTTTCAGTGCGCTCACCCTGCCTTCCCCCGAGGGCTGCCTTGGAAAATAATCTCGTCCATCTGCGGGGCCTCATTAGCTCCAGGAACGGGTGATTTTCCACAGGTGTCAGATGAGAAAATGGAGATGTAAAGCAGAGGAACAGCTTGGCCGAAGGTGGAAAATAAATTGGGTTTGGGGCTGTGGCTGGACCCGCTCTTCTCTCACAGCAAGCTGGGATGTGCCTTTGAGCAGGGGCTGGACCCAAGCACCAGGAGTAGATCTCATCCTGACCGTGTAGGTTTAATCTGATTTAAGGTTACAGAGGTTCTGAAAGCTGCAGAGGGCAATATTCCACCCTGGGTGCTCTTGGCGGGTGATTAGCAGCACCCTGAAGCCGGAGGGGGCCGGGCCCCGCCGTGCTCTGCCCTGGGCCAGCCCTGTTGCTATTCCTGCTCAGCCCTGTCTGCTCTTTTTTGAGCTGTTTTTTGTCCTCAGCCAGTCAGGCACCCCATCTCCCAGACAGGAGAGATGAAAATGAGCTCTCGTCCTCTCTGGAGGAGAAGAAGATCAGGACGAGACACGGAGAAAAAGTGAGGGAAATTAAGCAGAAATAGCTTCAGGGGTCATTTAAAAATATCCCCACGACTGCCTTAAATATATATTTAGCAAGAATTCATAGTCCATGGCTGAAGGAGCTCCAGGCACCAAATGTACAGAGTGGTTTTTGATAAAGACCCACAGGATTTATCACAGCTTAGAGGGGAAGAAGGAGGAATGGAGATGGGATAGAGATGAGGGAGATCCTGGGGCACGAGGAGGCTGCAGGGTTGCCCAGGCACCCCCCCGTGTCTGTGAACCGCCCCCACAGTGCACAAAGCCACATGCTGAGCCCTTGGGGTCTCTAAAACAAGGTCCTTTTCCATCAGACTCTCCCAGCAGGTGTCCTGCTGATGGGGTAGGGCTGGCATCTGACCTCTGGAGAGCCTGTGGGTGCCACCAGCCTGCCCGAGGCAGGTTTGTGGTGACACCACCCTGTCCTGCATTGTTCCTGGTGCCTGTGCCTGGAGAAGGACAGCCTGGCCTGGGTCCTCGTCCCCAGGAAGGCTGGGGAAGGATGAGGAGGTGCTGGACTGAGTTCTGGAAGTGAGCTGCTGAGGGATGGATCCTCACCTAGAGGGATGGAAAAGCATGGAATTAAATCCTCAGTGCAATGTCCATGAGGGGACACGAGTGGCAGGCGTGGTCCCATGGGATGAAGAGCATGGAGCCACCACAGGGATGAAGCTTGGTGGGTGTGGAACACTGAGCTGGCCTGGAGTGACACTGTGCTCTTCGTGTCAGCTGCTCTGCTGGGACTGAGATCCCAGTGCTTCCCAGCTCCCAGTCCTCTGGAAATGAGAAGATTCCCTTGTTCCTCGGAGCATCCTGGGCTAAACCACCCCCTCAAAGAGCAGCCCAGGTCTGCCCAGGAGCTGTGCCACCAGCCAGCACCATGAATTATTCACAGCTCCTCCATAGGGTGGAGGATCACCTTACACCTGGAGAAGGGTCTCCTTGAGCAGCAAAGCTTTGCCCATGGCTGTTGGCTTGGAAACACAAGATCCTGAGGGAATTCAACTTGCACATTCCTTCCCCAGGTCCAGCACTGCTCCAACGGCAAAGTCAGGCGAGGTTTTGACTTTGGGGCCCCGACTGAAGGTTGGTGGGTGTCTCCTTACAGACCTACAGGCCTTATTGATTGTCTCCTGCCCGAGTTCCCTCCCCATCCAAGCTGGAACTGTTCCCCTCGAGGTGACAAATGGAGCTGCCATCCTTCCTCTGATTTATTTTAATTGCCATTTTTCCCTTCCCCTGGTGACATAAAGACATGATGAATCCATGCTGAAGCACCTGAGATGGGATGTGCTGGGGGCTTGGTGGAGGCATTGCCTATCCCTACATATGGAAAACCTGCTCCCTGAAATCCCCACTCCCCCGGTGTGGGGAAACTGAGGCACTGGAGCTGCTTAGGGGGAGGTAGAAAATTGCAGGTGAATGGGATGAGAAACCAGTTTTGGGCTGCCTGTGCTTCACAGGGGATGGGAAGGGCAAATAACTGGGTAAAATCCTGGAGCTTGTGGTGAGCACGTGCATCGTCAGATCTGAGGGCTCCCAGGCACCTTCTCTGGGCTCTCAGCTGTGCCCTGGGGCGATATATCTCAGCACACCACCTTTGGCACTTGGGAAGGTGTTGGAGAGGAAGGAAGATGTCGGGAAGACTTGGTCTCCTCCAGGGCTGCAGCCAGGGCCCCGAAGGGACAGGGACAGGGGAGGACGTGCTGCTCGGCATAGCACGCTCCGCTGCCCCCGTGGCTGCAGCCCGTCACAGGGAGGAGCTGCCAGACGTGACACACAGCACCCTGAAGATGAAGGGAGATGGGGATGATCCTCAGAGGTGTGGAAGGGAGGTGTGAGGTGCCTGTGGCTGGCTGGCACATGGAGCTGTCTCCTGAGGCCGTCTCCTTCCTCTCTCTGTGTGAGTGCCGGGCGCTCCGCAGGCTCCAGCCCAGTGCCTCCCTTCCCGGCTGCTTGTGCAAACGGTTGGAAAATGTCTTCTGTCACAGGCTGTGTCCTTGTTCCTCCCCGCTGGGACACAGGGAAGGGCGCAGGTCTCAGTGCTGGTCTCACTGTCTGGCTCCTCAGCGCATCCCTAGCGCTGCCTCTCCCTCCCTCCCGGAGCAAGTGCCGCTTGTCCTGCAAACACGTCACATGCAGAGGTGACGTTATAGCTCAGAGCTGGGCTGGGGGCGTCTCCCCCATTTTCCCTCCCTCTCCCTATCCAAGGAGAACCCTTTACCAAAGGCAGCCAAGAGCCCTGGCTGCGGTGGAGTCCCTGGCGTTTGGGTCGTTTTAGGGACTTGCGGTTCTGTGATGTGCCCCCTGCAGAGCTGCCACCTGTTTGGTGTCTGCCCAGCAAGGCCCAGCTCGTCCGTCATTCCTGGCCCTGTCACCGTGTGGTGACATGGAAATTACTCCAGCGGAGGCTCACAGCGTTTAAAGGCGCCTGCCTGCCGGGATGGCCGCGGGAGCACAGATGGGCTGGGTCCTTCTGGGCCCCGCTGCTCCTCCCGAGCTCGGCGAGGAACTGCGGCACGGCATGGCCATGGACCAGAGCCCTGCCTCTCGGTGGAAGGCTCTGTGAGGGAGCAGGATGGAAATGTGGGCTCCTCTGAGCACAGGTAACGCTTGGAAGGCACAGGCAGCAGCTTGCAGGGGGCAGATGGACCGGAGACAGAGCAGAGCCAAAGCACCTGGAGCCCGTGGATGTGCAGCTCGGCTCCCTCGGGCTGCATCCCTGCAGGAGGAGCTGCAAGGCCCTGCCACCAGGGATCAGGGTGGGCACCCAAAATCAGGTGGCTCCATCCTATACAGACATCCCTGTCCTGAGTGGGGCCATCCTCAGCCAGTCCCTGGGAGGGAAACGGGACCAAGAGCACGGGGGGTCCCTGGGTGCCCACAGCTCTGGAATGCTGGATTCACGTCTGTGTGCCAGCTCTCCTCAGGACACAGGGATTTGGGGAAGGATGTGGCCCTGCAATGCAATCCCTGGTCCTGCCTTAATTCTCTCTGTACTTTGGGGGTTTATTCTTCCCTCTCCATTAATCTCTGAATATTAGGTGCAAAACGAACAATTACCGTGCTAATGGCTCCATAAATCCCTTCATTACTTATTAAACTCGAGCCCTCCCCACGCAGCGGAGGAAAAGAGACGAAATGGAGAAGAAAAGGGAGCGGAAGGGGGTGAAGAGCCAGGGCAGAGGGTCTCGGGCTGGGCTGCGGCGGCGGGGCCGGATCAGACCCGGTAATCCACGGGCTGTCGTTGCCCTCTGCCGGCAGCGGGACGGGCAGGGGCTGCCTGCCCAGCTCTCCCCCGTTCTTCCCTGCTCTGCTCTCCCTGCCCTGCTCTGCCTGCGGGCAGAGCCCCGGCATCGCGGGGGCCCGAGGCTGGGGAGCCGCGGGCTGTTTGGGGCTGCTGGTGCTGAGGATGCTCCGCAGAAGTCGCTGCTTGGGGAGCCAAAGCTGTCCCCAAAGCCCTCGGGGGCGATGCTGAGCAGAGCTCATGGCCACGCGAGCTTGGCTTTAGCAGCGGTTTAACCCAGCAGCGGCACAGGCAGGGGTGAGGGATCCTGAAGCTGTCTCCATCCCACGCTGCCGGGCAGCGAGCGCCGGGCACCGCTCTCCCGGCTGCGGGGAGACATCTGCTCCCTGCCGGCTTTCCTCGAGGTGCCACCTCGCTGCTCGCTGCCAAACCTCCCCGCATCCCGCAGCGTGGATGTTCTCCAGTTTCCTTCCTGCCGGCCAAGGCGAGGTCTGGGCCACTGCGGGGATAGCAGCTGCCATTCGGGGGAAATCTTCGCCCCGGCTCCGGCTCGGAGAGCGCGGCAGCTCCGCTCCCGGGAGGGCTCTTGTGGCCTCGCCTAAGTGGAGCTAATGGATTTCCATGTCTCCAACAGCCAGCTGGGATACGAGCACATCTCAGCAGCTCGTCTGAAGGCAAAACTGCAAACAGGCAAATGCCTCCCCAGCAGAGGTGCTCGCAAGCCTGCCTGGATCAGTGGGATTGGAGTGGGAGCTCTGGGATCCATCCAAGGAGCCCACTGCATCTCCTCCTCCAACAGACCCACCTGCTCCTCTGCAATCTGCTCCAGCTGGGTTTGGAAAGCAAAACTGTTAAACCCCAAGAGAAGGTTTGGGGGTTTTTTTTCAGGAAACGGCCAATTGCTGTGGTTCTGCAACACCCAAGGATCCTGCGGGATGAGCCCAGCTCCGCAGAGGGACCTGGATGCCCAAGTCCCAGGGACACCAGCTGTAATTGGATGTTTAGATCTAGGCCAGGGGCTCAAGGGCCATCTGGCACCTGAATTATTCATACACTTTTATCTAAGCACAGGCAGAGCAGAGCACCGTGCTCCTTCTCCAGCCTGGGCCCAGGGGAAGATTCCTGCTTGTGCCAGATCGTTTTTCATGGCCTGACAAAGCGTGATCCTCTCCAGAGCTCCTTCCCAGTGCTGTGCTGCCTTTTCCCAGTGCCAAACCCGCTCCAAAACACACCAGCGCTGCCAGAGATCCACAGAGATCCAAAGAGATCCAAAGAGATCCATACAGATCCACAGAGATCCACAGCGCCAGCAGCTGATGCGGAGGTGGAAAAATCCAGGAGGAGAAGTCTCCCCTTGGAAGGAGCAGGTCAGGAGGAGTGAAATCAGATTAGACGTCTATCAGGAGGGCCCGTTCCTGTGGTGATGTGGCCCAGTGCTCCCCCCGAAGGTGTCTTTTTCCCTGTGACTCATCTGCTCAGGAATTTTAATCCCTGCCTTTCTCTTCCAACCCCAGGCACCATTGGGAAGAGGAGAGGACCTTGGAGACCGAAATCTCTATCACTTGTTGTTAAAGTGATGCATTTCTTCTCCAGCCATGGAGCTGTGCCAGGTTTTACCAGATGTAACTAAAAAATTTCAGATGAAGCTGAAATATGGCACATTATGATTTTCTGGGCACTTTCCTCTCACCTCATCAGGTGATTCCTCAGCTCCTCTGAGCAACCTGGGCTAGCAGAAGGTGTCCCTGCCCATGGCAGGAGGTGGAAGGAGATGAGCTTTAAGGTCCCTCCAACGCAAACCAGCCTGGGGTTCCATAATCCTATAGACACAACCAGAGATGCAGGACAGGAACTGGAGGAGAGGGATCTCTGCGTGGGATGTGGGGGCATCTGATCGAGACTGCAGTGTTGCTTTTTTATTGTACACTGGGATATCCTGCTCCCTAAAACACGCTGGGTGTCATTCCTCAGGCAACTCCAGCCCAGCCCCCAAAACCCCTTCTGGCAGCTCTGCAAGGGAGGTATTGCTGTAAAACAGTACCGTCTTGTCAGAATAACAACTTTTCCAGAGGGAAAAATCATAATGCCTGAGCTTTATCCTTCAGCTGTGTCTCCACAGGAAGCAGCTGGATCCAGCCGGGAGCAGCGGCTGGGACAAACCCGTGTGACAGATCCATGGATGGGCCACGGCTCCTCCTGCACGCATCTTTGTGTCACTTCATCTGATCACATCCACCCACAGCTGTGCATCTGCCTCCCACAGCTTCCCAGTTACGATCCACACACACCGAGCTCCCGAATCACCGCGGCTCTGGCTCGGAAACGCCTGCTGGGTTCAGGTTGTTCCACAGAGGAGTCTCAGTTGCAGAAGCTCAGTGTGTGTTCCAAACACAATTCCTGTCACTCCAAGGTCTGTATTTAAAAGTCAGGGTGCATCCAGTTCTGCTGCATGCAACATTAGAAGGATGTGGACTGTTGGAGTCCAGAGGAGGCCATGAAGTT
>WEKY01035119.1:0-21546 GCA_013390045.1 Picathartes gymnocephalus
TGAGGAAAAGCACATTTTCCTTTGCCTTTCTCCACTCCCTCCTGTTGCCTCCTCTGGATGCATGCTTCAAGGAGATGTGTGCATGTCAGGCAGAACTCAGCCCAGGGCAGGGAGAGGAGAGGTGGCTCTCATTTGCAAAATCTGCAGTGTTTTCATCCTTGGCATGGTGGTGATGGGGTGGGGGAGAGGAAGGGGGTATGGCATGTCACTTCACTTTATCACTGCCTGGGCTCTCGCCTTGTCATTCGGCACTTGCCATGAATCTAAAGAGAGTTTGGCCTTAATAACTTCACACAAGTACTGCATTGCCAGTGACTTTAGAGACGGGTGACAGCAAGCAAGGAATTATAATGAATTGCTGCAAATGCCTTCTTCACACAAATTACAGTTATTTTCCTCTGAGCCTGCAAGCCTTCCAACATCAGGATTTTGGTTCAGAAGGTAGGGTACGGTGTTTCTGTGTCTAGGGATCACACACTTGGACCCCTTCACCCCCTTTTTTCCCTACTGCCTCTCTGGGGATTTTTTTTTTTTGCTGTTGGTTTGTTTCAGATTATTTTTCCTCTCATGCAGTCAGAAAACTGATTTTCCCATTGAAAACAGTACAGTGCTCACAAGCCACCCTGTACCTTAACAGTGAGTGGAAGNCTTCACCCCCTTTTTTCCCTACTGCCTCTCTGGGGATTTTTTTTTTTGCTGTTGGTTTGTTTCAGATTATTTTTCCTCTCATGCAGTCAGAAAACTGATTTTCCCATTGAAAACAGTACAGTGCTCACAAGCCACCCTGTACCTTAACAGTGAGTGGAAGGAAGTCTGGCCCTTGTGGTGGCTGCAAGAATTTAATTTGGGTTAACATCTTTCCTTGCCACCACCGTTATCTAGATTGGACAGTGAAGGTCCCCTTCTCCACTGAGGGCTGTGTCACCCTGGCTGTTTGTCCATCCTGATAGGTGTGCCCCGCTGAAGATGCTCTCAAACAATGCTCCTGCTTTTGTAAAGGCAGCTGTTTTGGTCTCAGTAGGGTGGGCTACTGTTCATGCAAGCTTTACTTGCCTGTTCAGCACCCAAAGTGCCCATAACTGGTTCAGGTTGACTGTCACTGTTGCCCATAAGTAGATTCAGCTTTGTCAGGCTGTGATGCATTTGGGTTCAGAACACTGAAGAGGGTAAATATCACCCAAATACGGCACGACTTCTTTTAGACTGGTGTTAATGGCAAGTATGTGGCCAGAAGATGGCTTATAGCCATTTTTCATTGCTCCATCAGTCTCCATCCTTTCCTTTAACAGATATTTTTAGCAGCAGTGAAGTAATGCAGTCCTTGGCATTTCTAAGAAGAAATTGTCTGCACAGAGAGGTAAATTGCCCTAAAATCTCCTTGGTGCTAACACACAGCCAAACCCTCCATCTTAATGTTCATCCTGGAGACATCTTCACTAGGGGTCAGACCATAACTATCCCTTGGCTGAGGACAGAAGATTGTTTTCTTCTGTCACCCTCTGTGCTGAACAAAAGACTGGAGATGATCCTGTCTTCTCTGTGCATGAGTTCAGGTGGTTTCAGTGGTGGTCTGCAGAGAGCAGAGGATACATGCCACACAGAATCAAGAACAGCCTCCCCTAAGGTGCAAAAAGAGAACTGTCAGGCAGTCACGTTGTGCAGCTCTGCAAAAGTCACTTCTGTTCTGGCAGAGCATCTTCAAAAATAACTAGAGTAAATAGGAAGATTTATTTTCCCTGCCCTGCTTTTTGTTACAGACTGGAAACACAAGATTGTTTCTCCGCACAAGTCAGAAGTGTACCTCTAAGTGCACTTTAACCTCATCAACTTTAGATATTTAAAAGACTCTCTAAAGAGTTTTCATTGAGACCACAGATCAGCTGAACTCTGTACAGTTCAGGCAGCTTTTCAGTCTTTCTCAGTATAATCATCCATGCAACGAGGCCTTGTTTCAGCTGTTCATTTCCTAGAATGGTTTTAAAACACATTATTTGTCCTATTGCCCATGTTACTTGTTTAGTTAGCAGTTGTCATATGTCAAGATCAACTGAGTGATGATAATGCATGGCAGAATATTTCAATTATACATGGAGCTATTCTTAAGCACTTAAAAAAAGAAGGATGTCTGTGATCCAAGCCCATGTTATCCCAGAGGTGCACACCTGCTGCTTCTGGGTCTCAGGTGCATTCAGGACAGGTATTTGATCTTCTGTTTTCATTGGATAGGGATAAGATTTTGTGAGGGGTGTGGTGGGAGCAGAGAAAGTCCAGTTACGAAGTGTTCTGAGAAACCGGGGACTGAAGAGCAATATTATTACAGAGTAAGCTATTTCAATGAAGGCTGCTTGCCTTTTCCCCAACCCAGTGTGTCTTTGAGTCGCCACTGACTTGGTTACTGGCAGGGAGAGTCTGTTGCTGCCAGCTCTGCGGTGTCAAAGCAGTTAAAGGGACACTGCCAACATGCTCTACCTCCTCAGGAACAAAATGTGAATTACAAGTAGTTTCAGGTGCTATGTTTGCCCTTGAGTATCCTTTGCTGATTTCTGTTGTCTCACAAACATGTTTTGAAACGCCTTTCCTCCCCTTGCTGCAATGTGAAAGCCCAATGACGGACTGTCAATCGCCAAGGGAGTGTTGCAAAGTCCATGCCTGGTGGAAGGGTGATAGTTTCACTTTGTCAGACTCCCTGCCAAAAAAAAAGCGCGTGGTGATGGTACCCTGCACCATGCACCTTGTCAATAAATTTATCAATTAAGTTTCAAGGCTAGGAAGACATCCCCAGGCAGCATCAGCACCTGCTCTTACAGAGTTTTTTCCACATATCCACTGCTGGCCTTTGTGAGATATAGGACACGCTGCCTGGATCCACAGGCTCTCCCTCTGCAGCCATTTGCAGGTTATAAAGTATGGCATGTTTATTTCTTTACAGTTATGTCAAAAACTGAGCCAGCTTCTTTAGTGCTCAGATCACAATTGAATTGGGCAGGGTTAGCAGTTAAGAAAATCTATATTTAACTTGGAGGTGACTAAACATTACTGGTGCCATCTCACAGGTATCTGATATTGCAGCTACTTTTGTCCATGGCTGAAAAATCAGCAATGAACCTGCAACAGCCTTGTACTAGTGTAATCATACTGGATGGAAGTGGTTTTCATGTGGGAATTATCCAGCTACCAAAGCTTATGAGCTGCCATTCGCCTTTTGGGCTCCTTGTGCCTCCTTCTGTCTGCATGGGTGGCAGGTCTAAGGACAGTTATTTGGTGAGTTACAGCAGGTCAACTCAAAAAGGACAATTAATTATGTATAGCACAAAAATCTCTAATATAGGAGCTATGTGTTAAACACTGTGGTGTTAATATATCCGGATCAGGTGTGAGCACACAGTCAAATTACATCAGTGAGACAACTAGCTCTGCTACTCTGTTCAAGTTTTAACGTTAGTTTTATGCAGAAGAATAGAAAATAGATTTTCTGCAACTGGGCATTAATCCCAGACTCTATCTGAACCCAAGGTTGAATCTGAAACTTTTTGAAACACAGTTAAAGCATCAAAAACATCAAAGACATTTGAAGTAGCAGTATCTAAGATCAGCACTTTATTTCATGTGCCCAAAGCTTTTGTGATCCTTTAGCTGGTGCCATGTACCTGGATAATGTTTAACCACAGCCTTACTTAAAATATTTAAACCAAACACCAATATTCCTTTAAGAGGGCAACAGATTCCACCTTATTTTAAAACTTCCTGAGTGAACTAGGCAAAAGTGGAAATGTCCTCACAGCCTTCTGCCTTTCTGTGACAAAATGAACCCAAATAGGAAAGCTGACTTAAGCAATTACAGTTTTGTCAACATTTGGTTTTGTTCTGGATTGGAAAGAAAAGGCAGAATATCAAAACCAGTCTTGGCACAAGGAGTTCTGGAAACACTGAAACTTTTTTAGTCTGACATCTTTGATTGAAGAAAAACATTTAGACTTTTCTCAAATTGAAATTCAATTTCCAAGCGGCCAGACCTGAGCTGTCGCGGTGCCTCAGGCAAATGCTGTGGATGGGGGGCACCGTGGGATTTGTAGCCTGGCAGGGGAGCCCAGCCCTGTGAAGGATGGGGATGTAAGACAGCTAAACTATTGCTCTCACAAGAAATGGCTCTCAGCACTATTATTTGAATTGTGGGAAGATTCCACTTTCATCAGAAGTCCTTCAATCACCTTTTTTCAAACAACAGATAATTATCCCCATTTAAAGGAGAAAATGATCTGTGGGTTTAGCAGAGAAAAGGGGACATTTGACCTAAAACACATTCTTGAAAGGTGGAACTAAGTGTTCTGTGCATAATTTTGAAGGGGGAGGAAAAAAAAGCAAGCAAAAAAGAACTCAAAAACTATCCTCTCCCCCGCAACACACAAAAATTATTTATTTGATGTGATGTTTGCGATTTCAGTGAATTTGACCAGTGTTCTTCATTAAGAATCTAATAGTCTACTGGATTTTAAGACACTTATGGCAGGGATCACGACTTATTTTCTCTTGCATAATTCATGATTATATGTTATTACTAATTAAATGCAATAATAGTAATGAATGCAGTCCTCAGGCTTGAGCAAACTCAGTGACTAGAGCAATTCAGGTTGCTTTTTTTAGTAAGAGTTTGTAAAAAACAAATACAAAAACAAAACAAAACAAGAAAAAAGAAAGGAAATTATGAATATTCTTTACAAAATGACAGGCTTCAGAGCTGTAGATGTACATCATGCACAGTTACATGTCCTGAATGCATTAGTAGGGAAGGAGTTCTATGTCAAGTCAGTGAGGTTCCTGATTCTAGCAAAAGAGCACTAGTTGCAAGTGGATTACAGCAGCGCTCTAGTTAAACACATATCTTCTTTGTAGAGAAACTTTCTCTTTGTCTCTTCTAATTCCTTCCCTATTTCTTTTTCATTGCTATTCTCAATAAGTGGAAGTGGTGGAAAAACCTGCCATGGTGACTTTGAGCTGTCCACTCTCCTCTTCTACCTTCTCTCTGTTGGGTCATGCAGGGTTACAATCCCACACAGCCAGGCGGGGAATAGGAAGTATTGTGAGAAGGAAGAAAGATGGTGAAATATCTAATTTGATGAACTCTACCTCAATCCTCTAGTACCTCAGAGAAGGGAAAAAAAAAAAAAGAAAAAGACTGTATTAAGGGGTTTTATGGGAATGTGAAGGGTAATGGCAAAGAGCTGGATGGAAGGGAAAATATTTTTAGGAACACAGATGTGTGGAAACATGGATTTGTGAAAGAACCTGAGAGGTATATTGGGTGTTTCAAGACAGACAGATGCATTAAATCAGCTTTTTTTTGTCCTCTTCTCCCACTGTTCTGCTGATGTCCCATATCAATGAGGAATGGAGAAAGATGAGGCTGCTGTGGGGAGGACAGGACAGGGATGCTCAGTCCTGGCTGGGAATCAGGGAGAGGAAATGCTTGGTCAGCGTAACTTTGAATGAGAAAGAGAAAAGCCAAGAGGCAGAGAGAGGAGGAGAGACAATCTTGGATGCTTTGTTAATTTAAAAGTGCAGTAGCACAGCAGACCCTGTACTTGATGTCACCAATATGAATTTCAGGCCTTTTCTTCTCAGAGAGCATCAGGAAAGGAAGCAAGAAAAGCAGAGGTGACCTTCAACCTTTCCCTCCCTAAAGAGCAGAAGGAAAGGGCTGTCAGATGCAAACAGGTCAGAGGAGCTCTGCCTGTACCACCCACCACCAGGAGAAAGGCTCATCCCTGCCTGTGTTTTGAACAACACAAAGAGATCTTGAGGGAGAGAAAATTTACTGCATATCTTGCTGCAATGGATTTTAAATGCCTTTATTTACCAGCATTTGCAGTAGTTTTCTGTTGGGATCAAGACATCACCAGCTAGAGATAAAGAAATCTTTCAACTGACGGTGCATGGGGTCAGGAAATAATTCTCCTGCTCTCCCTGTTTAGCTTTGCATAATTGACCCTATGAATTATGGGGGTGACATGGGGACAACACCATCTTCCAAGGCAGCAAGCACTACCTGGCAGAAGACAAGGACCAACACTATAAAGTCCAGTGCAGCAAATTCTATTGTCTCTTTTAATATCCACGGTATTTCACCTGGAGAGACATCCACCAAAACCCAAAATGTTTAATGCTAGAGTAGATAAGTCTACTGCTGTTTGCCGTGGTTTAGCTCATCCTTGGCTAGAATGAAATTTGATCTGTGGTGTAAATCCAAATTCCTTTCCTTCAGCACATTGGCTGACAAATTGAACAAGAAATTAACTCAATGGATAAGTTTTATTTCTAGCCACCTTTATATGTTGAAGTGCTGTGAAATACACCCAGCTGTCTAGTTCCTTGTCCCCCCACTCCCCACCTGTGTTTTCTAAAGATAGTTCAACTAAGTTCAGTTTATTACAGAATAGTTGGAGTTGGAAATGATCTCTGGAGTTCATCTAGGTCAGCACCAGGAGGGGTTGGAGGTATTTTTGATTTATGAGATAAACTGCCAGAACAAAGAGAAGCCAGCTAGACTCTGCTGCTTTTATTTGTGGTTAGCAAAGAGAGGGTGTCCTTGTCATACATCCACACTTCATTTAGAAAAGGAAAGTGCTGGCTTTACCAAAAAGTTTCTGCCCCCTGTTAAATGTGGGATCCTAAAAGTCAGTGGCAGACAGCAGTGGAATGATTGCTTCAGGTACTGAAATATATGATTTTTCAAACAAAGGGTAGAGAGCTCAGAAAGAAAGTTCAGGTGTGGTGTGCAGGAGCTCCTACCCGAATACACACTCTCTGTTTTGGCTTTGGCTGAAATATAAGGAGATGCACATCTTAGCAGTTAGTGAAATCTGCTCCCAGAGATGATGACCCCAGTCTCGCAAAGCCTTTCCTACTTTTAGGAATGTAGCTAGGTCCTTTACTGGAGGCAGCTCTTACCACAACCATGTCTTCTGGACTTGTATGATCTTTCCCAAAGCCAGCTGTGGGGCTCAAAGAGAGCCTGAACTCCCTTTGTCTTCCTTGGCAGTCTGATGGTGTCCTCTAGATTTCCACACATTAAGCTTTTGTCTTTGACACCCATGGGATCCTGAAAAGACCCTGAAACCCGTTCTATGCTTCACCATCAGTATTGTTGTCACTGGGCATATGAATTCCCTAACTATGGTACAATCAACAGGAAAAAATAACACAAATCTTGGCGTTTTACAAGAAAAAGCTCCAAAGAATTTCATGGTTTCACAACTGTGCTAATGTACAAATGTTCAAAAGTGATGAATAAGACCCCCAAAAAATCATAGCACTGATCAGCTTAAAAAGACTTTTTTTCCCTTAGTGGTTACATTTGGCTTCTTATAATTTCTCTTGTAGCTTCCAAGTCTTCAGGGCTCAGGGCTTGGTTCATATTTTCAAGCTTTTGTTGTTGACAGTAATTCATATCTGGAAAGGTATTTATTTTTTAACTGGAAACCTGTGATTTGTACATATAACTGCAGAACCCTGAGAGGAGTCATGAATCAACACAAAATATTCTGATACTCACTCAAAGCAATTGCTGGAGTTGGTAATAAGGGTTCATTACCACTGTTCTTGTGGCTTCTTTGAAACTAGTAAGTATGGTTTTAAGGATGTTAGAAATTCAAGCAGAAAAAAAAAATCTTAATAGAAGAAGCCAGTAGCAAATAGCTGGTCTGCTATAACAAAGATGGATCTTAAACTCTGTAAGGATTTGTAGGAAATTATTTTTCATGAGGTGTGTTCTAGTGATCTCTGTGATGCTTGCATCTCTGAGGAGAATATGTACATCTTCTAAAGCGTTCCTGGAGATATTCCCTGTGAATTCATGCGAGAATTCACAAAGTTTAGCATCAATTTTCTTTAGCTCTAAGCAACCTCTCAGATGTATTTCTCTTGCATTCTGAGTATAAAAGGCAGTGGCCACTCAGTGAACCTGGAAGGTGGGGGTCTTAGATATGTAATTTTTTTCCCCTTTACTGCAAAAGAGAAGGATTTCCTCATATAAAAGGGACCAAAATAGCTGAGTAAGATAAGACAAAACCTGTGCAACATGCAGCAAAGATTCCTCTGAGAGGACCCAGTGGCTTAAGAAAGACCCTTTGAATGATCAATTCCCTTATGTTGTTCATTGATTTTCTCCTGGTTTTCCCTTATCTTTCCTTTCCTGTTGATATCTCTTTAATTGATTCCTGATTACAGATTACACCAGTTACAAACTGTTATTTGTCAAACAATGGAGCCAAGCTTCTCTCTGTGGCTCAGGAAAATGCATGAAGCTTTTGACAGTTTTAGGAGGTTCAAACTGAACAAACTGTAAAGAACATAAGATGATCTGGTGGTAATTGGCAAAGAAGGAATCTGTATAGAGTCTTCTTCAAGCAACTACCTTGTTTACACTCCCAGGCCTT
Organism: Picathartes gymnocephalus; assembly: GCA_013390045.1. Taxonomy (NCBI): domain Eukaryota; kingdom Metazoa; phylum Chordata; class Aves; order Passeriformes; family Picathartidae; genus Picathartes; species Picathartes gymnocephalus. Next base: position 8,433 of record WEKY01035119.1, read on the forward strand.
TACACTGCTAGGAAATCCTGTATCCTGCAAGAATTACTTTACAATGCGGTAGAATCTGCAACTGAGTTCAAAATGTGCTTCTTGGACTCATTATCAACTTCAGCTCTGTTTGCAATGCTTAGCATATAAATTATTTAAATTAAACTAACTACATAAATTATTCAAGTTTCTCTCGCCCCCCTTATCTTTAACAGACACTGCAGAAGTTCAGTGCTAGTGGTGTCACACTTCGCTGCCAATCAGGTAGGAGTGTTAAAGGCATCTCACAACACTGGCAGTGCCTAAATGACCATGAGACTCTTAGGAGGCAGCTACCAAAAGATGAATGTCAGTGACCCTGGAACAACCCACCACCACGGATTCTGCTCAGCAGTGTAAACAAGGAGGGAGTTACAGGGGGAATCACAGGAGGGATGGTTGTTCTGGAATAGGTACCACCTAATTCTGTTAAATTCTTCCTGCTTTGCTTTTGGATGTGTCCAGGGTTTGTTGCTCCTGCTGTAGGGAACCTGAGGTTGTCAACAGCCATGCTGTGAGCAAACCTAGCGCAATGTTGAGGGTCTTTCCCCTTGTAAGATATTATCTTGACCTGGCTCCCTTATCCCCCGGTGAAGCATCAAAGGAATGTGGTTTTGATCTCTTCAGCCACCTCCTTTCCTGTCATCTCCTGTTATCACCTTCATGGCCAAAGCCCACATCTTGACTAGAAGGCATGTGCAAGCTGATGTTTCTTTAGGCCAGGCGTCTGTGTAGGTGTTTCACACAGACAGGTGTTGCTCCCAGCTCCATGAGGGCAATAAACTCTAGAGACTGCTTTAGAGCAAGAGCTGCCAAGGGCTGGTTTGTAGGCAATCAGAGAGAGGGAGCAATAAAGTGTGATTTCACTAGGAAACATGTCAGAGCCCTTATTTTCAGTGGACTGTCTGAATTGTTCATTATACACAGGTCTTTTCTTTCCTGTTTTGTTCTTGCTATTTTCTTAATTCCACATTTCAAACATGATTTAAGAAAGCAGCCTCCACCATGTCCCCTGATTTTGCTCTGATTGATTTGTAAATCTGTGAAGACATGGTTGAGTTAGATTTCTGAGTATGTCCAGACATTGTGATACATCACAGCTGTGGGGTTTGTGGGGGCCATATTTCAGCTGTAGGGAAACAAATTCTTTTGCTCATCACAGTCCCCATGGACCATTCATGTGATGGTTCAATACAGGTCTAAATAATGGAAGACAAAATCCAAGATATTGATGGCTACCTGTTTAGTCTTGAGTTAGTGTAGCTATCAAGGACTGATATCAACCCAGGCTGGAGGGGAGTAAGAAAGATAAACTTATAATAAATATATAAATCATTTGAAGGGCATAATGGTGGGCATGGCATGATCCTTGTTGAAGGGAGAGGGCAGTACAGATCATACAGCAGGGGGACATGATGCAGAGAGCTATCTGCTGAGACATCTGGTGAAGTATCGGAGCAGCATCCCCTTCCTTGCATGGGCTTGAGCATCCCTACAGACCAGGCAGGAGAGCCAGAGGAAGGGTATGGACCTTTTTCCACTTCAGAGAATTTGAGCCTTCTAGCAAGGCAGGCTCGAGGCTCAAATGATGTGAGTGTGATAGAGAGCACACTGCCACCCTTGTGACTTGACAGTAAGTGTTGTGATACTCAGTGCTTTCCTATTACCCACAGCTCTTACAAGTATTTGTGCATGTAAAAACCTGCTTTTCTATGATTTAAAAGAAGTAAAAGATTACATCCTGACCACAAGTTCTGGAGAACTGGTGGTATACCTGAACTCTTAGAGCACAGAAGAGCAGAAAGAAAACAAAACCCAGAGAAATCATGGAAAAACAAAGTAGAACAAGAACCATTTTAATCCCTCCTCGTGATTCAGGGCAAGCAAGGAGAACATACTCTTCTATCTCATTTTTCAGCATTTTGGGGTTGCTGAAATACAAGCAGGTGAGATATACGTCATATTCATTAAAGATGGATGTGGCATGCTTCTTTCTTTTTAGGCCACCAAAGATGACATTCTGTGTGTGGTGATAACTAAGAGGATAAAATGGTGTTTCTATTGGGTTCATGCTTGCCTGTATTTGAGTAGATAGATATAATCACCCTGGAGATACTGTATTTACTTCTCTTTACTTATTTACTGTGTTTCTTTTATTTCACTTTAGGGGACTAGGCTGGAATTGACTTTTTCTTCTCTTCAGCAGCAGCCTCCTCTCTCAATGCAGAGTCTCTGGGCACTGAGTTAAGCCAGACAGTGGAATGGACCTGCTGTAAATAGTGTTGATAAATTGGGTAGATAACACAGCATGGCCTGGTTTACCCCAGTGCACAGAGTAATAAAAAAGAGCTTCCACCTCGGAAAGGTCACGGTATTGACAAGGGGAAGGACTGTGGGGATGGTGCTTGTGAGACGCCTGTCACTAAAGTCACTTTTCCACAGGAGATGCTGAAGGCCTTTTCCTCACTGCCTCACCCCTGAGGGCTTTTGATTTAGTGGTGCTGGGAAGTCTGTGGAGATGAGGATCTCTGGTGCCAAAGAGAACTGAGCTGCAAGGCTCCCCAGACCTCTCGTGATCCAGCCAATCCCAAAATGCCCAATTATGCAGGGACTTTTCCAACTTGACCAAAATGGGGTAGACCCCACAGGGCTGGGCTAGGGGTCTTTAGATGCTTTGTCAGCACATCCTGTGGTGCCACAAGGTCTTAGTGAGAGGGATGGTAGGGTGCCATAAATCAGTCAAAATTCTCCCAAGCAGCTCTGTTGTTTCATGTGGTGATTATAAAAATTGTCCTTTTTTTATCCTGTGCTTACATTTTTCAATTCATACACAGGAGAGAAGCATAATAGCCAACAGAGGACCCACCTAACAGACATCATGGAAACATAATTTTGGAGACACTAGATCACTTGTGGGTCACAGACACTGAGCAGAACTTGGATCAGGTGTGCCTGGCATGATGGAGATTAGCCAAAGAAATAGCTCCAATGGATAATTAGGAGTCTCAGACCACTCTGAAGAAACCTACACCCAAAAATCTGGTCCTGAAAACCCTGTCTTCCCCTTTGAGCAGTCCAAGCAAATGTTGTGTGTTCAAAGGCACCAAATCAGACATGATAGAACAGAGAGTGCAGTGGGGTTGACATGCAACCACAAATAATAGCAAATTGAATAATCTCTAAGGTCATGCCTAGAGTTGCAGTCCTCTTCATGTCACAGCACTTTTAAACAGCTTTCCAATTAACATAACCAATATCAGGACTGGAAATTCAGGCCTAATAATGTCTCATTATAAAGTAAGGCATACAGCCCACTGGCTGAATCCCATGGACCATGCCAATTGGCACTGGGATGTGTTATGATTATATAATAGCAGCCATTCTCTGTCACATCGAAGGTCCTTGTAGTCCAACAACCTTCCCTGACACTGGTCAGCAAAGCATGCTTAAAAAACAAAATTGAGACCAAAGTGCTTGTTACAATGATTTTTGCCCCAGTTACTCTTCCAGCACTCCAGAGCTTATGGGATTCCTAAATCAAACTTGTACATAAAGGACTTTGTACATCAATGAGAAAGTATACACAAAGTGAAGGCATTGCTGCCTGGTGGGGAAAAATATTTGTTCTCCCCAAAGAAGCTTAACAAGTATGACAAAGTATTGATTCCATAATTTTCTTTCAAGAGTGATGCCTGTGGTGTATTAGGAAAGGGAGCGTGTCCACAGTAAAGTTCCTTAGCTCTATAATGTGCTGTGCTGCCCTAATTGTATTATAACAGATGTGGTTTTCTGAATGGGAGGAGAAATGGTGTTGGCCACTTTCTCTGTCTTTTGACTATTTACTCACCAAAATATTGGCTTAATAGTAGTTTCCAACAGCACTCGTAGCCTACTCCCAGCTAAAAATTGAGTTCTTGTGAGTTTTTTATAAATGAGAGTGAGGTTTTGGGGACATTCCTATTTTGCATTAAGAATTGGCCTACACCGAGGACTAGAGTTTGATGTATCATCAATTTGAGTCACTTACTGCAATTCCAAATTCAAAGTGACATGGATTTGGAAACCTTGCTAGATGCGGAACTGTGGTGAAAGGGCTGAGTTTGGCCAGAGTGGGAAATTGCAATGCCTTGAGAAGGTGACAGTAAACTGGCTCAGGGGAAGATTAAGCAAGGCCCAAACGATGACCTGTGCTAAGGCAGTCTAATGATTTAATACCCGTGTTCCTGGAGAGTGGTGCCATGGAGCCCAGAGTGGCAATCCTTGCTTTGGCCACACAGCACAGTCTTCCAGGGAGCCAAGACCAGCTCATTAGACTGCAAGATCTGCCCTCCTTGCAAGAAGCTGGTCCCCATCCAGTTTTGACAGTCTCAGCCAACCTGTGCCATCTGTCTGGGACAGTTCCCCAAACACACAGCAAAGCCTTTCTCAGAGCTCCAGCCACATGGAGGGAATATTTCAGAGAGCTGGAAACAGCGGTCACTGTCAAGTACAGTAGCTTTTGGCCCCAGTGGCCACTTTGTCACAGATGTTGCTGAGGTCTGTAATTTCCAGGCACTTCTGGAAGGCACAAAATAATTCAGTTATCACAAAATTAGAAAATAAGTGGAAAACTACAGTTGGTAAGCACCCACCTAATTATTAATATTCTCCCTCTCCCCTACCTCTGCCTGCAAACCTCCCACCTTTATTGGCAGGGTGACCTGGACCTGGGTTCCTGTGAAGTGAAGTTAGTTTGGATTAGTCTTGCAGGAGGCTCTGGGCTCTGAGTGATGATGGGAAGTGAGATAATAGGGCCCTCAGCAACTCACCCTCACCTTAGCCTCGTCCACTGGGCACATATGGGCTAATGCATTCGGCTCCTATTGCTGAGCAAGTACAGGTTATAAACATGATTTTCATAATTGGGTTTTAGCATACACAGAAAGCATCCAGCAGCGATGATAGCTTTGCACCAGAACAGCCTTAAGACAGAGAACAGCTTCTCTGAAGTGTTAAGAATCCCAGCATATTTATCTTAATAAGTTTTATTACAGCCTGTCAGTTTAAACCTAATGACTAATTTATCGTATAAAATACCAGCAATATATTTTTTGGTTTTGCTAATTAATTATCTCAAACAAAGGTGATATTTATAAAACTGTCCAGAAATGGTATGTGTATTAAAATTGCCTTGCAGCAGGAGATGAAATTATTACTAATATGGGATCAAATTATTACTGTATTGACTTAGTTATTTTATTACCTCATAATGGATTTCTTCATTATTTTCCCCGATTTGTAGCGTTCATGATTGCATTAAAGTCTGTTAATCTATGCAAATATCATTAGGAGCTACTAATAACCATGGCAACTTTCTTCAATTTCAAGGAATGTGGTAAGTACTCCCAACACATTGTTACGTTCTGCTAGTGTGATGGGATTAACTCAGCCCCCAAGTCCTTGGGACAGTGGGTGGGCAGCAGATCCCTGTGAGCCTTTCTTCCTTTACAGATAGATAAGGTGGAAGGTGGGAATTTGTTCTTTTTCTTAAGAGGTGGCACAGTTTCCTGCTCCACCTCTGTAACCCTGCCTGATGTCAACCACGTCAGCTGTTAGTTTGGAAAAGGGCCGTGTCATATAAATTTCCTGTTTTTCCAGCCCTGCTGTCTCTCCTCAAAAACAATAGCCCGCCCCATGGCCCCATGTTTTAAAACTGCAGTGGGAATCAGATATTTTGTAAAGGTCAGGTCATAGAGTTGTGGCTTTTCTACATGCACGATGAGGCAGAAGCAAATAAGGAAGGTGAATTTTCAACACTGGGCACAGCCTTCGAGTGTCTCATGTGTGATCTAATGCCTTCACACTGATGTTTCAGAGGTGCTCAATGAACCATTTTTGAGAGGACTGAGATTGCTGCAGAGCTGTGAGTGTGTCTGTCAGTGTTTGTATCGACCACTTCAAAAAAATACGGACAAATATTAAGCCTTGAATGTTTCCATTTTCAACACCTCTGAAAACCGAAAGATGCATGCATGAGTAGAATAATAGGTAAGGGAAAATACACAGCTGCTGAATGGTATAACTATTTATCTCTATTACCTATTAGTCTAATTTCACATCTCCCATGCTTAGATAATGAGGTTACAGACACTTTTGTAGTAACACACACAAAATTAAATAAAGGAAAATCAGGTTAAATTGGATCACTGGGTGACAAGGATGGAATTTCATCTCCTTACACATATCTGTATGTCTATCTGTCTCTCTAAATAATCTGGATCCATATCTTATATGCAAGCAAGACAATCCCAACAGCAACTTTCCAGCAGTGATTTCCAACTGATCAGTGCTGCATTATTCCTGCAATATTAGGGCTTGCATTGGACTCTCCTGTCATTTCTGAATGGCACCTGAAGCCTCCTCTTTGAATTGACCTTAGACTGAAATCAGTTTAGGTCCAATTATAAGAGCTACTGTACTCTAGGTGCCCTTGTTTTGCTCCATCAGCATGTGCACCACAACTGAGAGGAAGACAGGCTTTGAACATGTTAAAGGCTTCAGTTTTTGACACAAAAGCTGCATTCTGAACTATAAACAAGCAAAACGGACTTGAGATGTTGGTGAGCAATCCCACAGCCCCAGGGATTCACAGGAATCCTGTCTTCTCCCTTAAACAGTAGCAAGAGTCTCCCTTCCAAAAATCTCTTAAAAAAAGAAAAAAAAGACAGCCCAAAACCACTGCTGTGGTGTCAGAGCAAAGTGGTGCTGGATTAGGCATTTGCACCTCTGTAAACAAATTAACAAAATATGATTGTTTTATGTTTGGCTGTCAATCTGCATTTGGCTCAGAGGGGATAATTTTTACTCAGAATGTGTTAAAAAGTAATTCCGTAGATGGTAGCAGTCTTGGACCCTGTGAAACTCTCAGCTTTTTTGCTGATGAGCTGACCTTGTTTTGTGAAATAAAAGGAGACCCAAAACAGCATCCAGGAAGGGAAAAAGCAGGGTGAATCCAGGGAAAACAAATAAACAAAAAGAAACCAAAAAAATCCTACACTAAAGAAAACATAAAAACCCCACCACATTATTTTTTTCTGTATTTGTTCTTTCTTTCTTTCTTTTTTTTTTTTTTTTTAGAAGAGCTAGCCTTCATTATGAGACGTGAAATAAAGGGAAAAGCAAGCCCAGAAGAAATGCAGGCATTAAATTAGATGGATTGGTTGGAGCTGTTATGCATTAATTGCATTTCAGGATCAGCTGGGCCCCCTCTCCACCAGGCAGCAGAGCCTCAGTCTGCTGAGGGCTGAACAAAGGACAGTAACAAAGCAGCATTAAGGGTCCTATCAAGGGTCTCTCCGGCTGGTTTCCTTTCACAGCCTGTTGCAGAATACAAGCTCATTAATTCTTTGCATTTAGGCAGATTCTGTCAGAAAGAACTCTTCTGCAAAACCGCTGAATGAACCTCCCAGCTTGAACTGCTTGGGAGTTCTGGGACTGGAAACACAGGAAGTTGGTCTGCTTGGGTTGTTCACCAGACAAAGGTCCTAACTCGGCAAAATTCCCAGGTCAGCCTTGCTAAGAGGTTACAGTAGATTTTGGTGTGAGGAGCAGGAGGAGGGCAGGAGGATAAACATCTGCCTATTGCTACCCAAAGCATGAATTCAGAAGGAGATGGGTCCCACCAGAGTAGTTGGCCCTCCTGTGCTCAGCATTCCTTTTAGGCCAGGTAGAGAGTGCAGTGGTTGAACTTAAAATGGAGGGTGTAAAAGCATACGCAGTGGACAGATGTGGAAGTGGGAGGCAAAGTTTTTCTTCTAATTACTTAAATCAGGGAGGTTTGGAGTTTCTGGCATTGGTTCTGAATGGCTTGTAGCTGCTAGTAAAAGGTTTGCTCTCAGTCTGACTGGGTGGTTTTAATGTAATTTGGAACTTAGAAAAAGTCTGTATTCCAGTGGTGATCCCAATGCTTCGTCTTGAGCCCATCTCAAATACCAATGGGGGGACATAATTATGTGGTGTAAATCAGGATGGCTTCATTGGTGGTGCTGATTTACACCGTCTGAGGACCTGGCTTAGCTCTGTTATGGCAGTGAGCTGCACTGCCTAACCTCCCTGAATTCTCTGCATGGATTCTACACATCACTTAACTTCAGGCAAGACTTTCTCACATTGTCTGAATGCTAATTGCACTTCTGTGCTGCAGCTTATATTAAAATTAATATATAATTCCAAAAAAATAGAGATAATTGAACTGACCCAAAATATAACCCCTTTCCTTATTTCTTAAGCACTTGAGTTTTAGCACAAATCTCTTTTACTGCAGGGGCTTATGTTATGCCGTCAGCAAATGCAAAGAGCAATTAAACATTTAACATGATCACAAGGAGAAGGGGAAAGCTGCTGTTTAAATGCATCAAGGAGAAAAAAAAAAAAAAACAGGAAAACAGCCTCTTGGGTCTAATGTAAGACAAAAAAAAAAATGCACTACAGTCAGTTCAATTCAAGAGCTTTGTTTATTTGGGATCTAGTATATTAATTTTAAAAGTAAAATTCCTACTTTGCTGAGCTCCTTAGAAGGAATTTCAAACAATCCTGTGCCACAGAGATGCCAGGTTGAAGCAAATGCTTTCTGGAGAGTAAATGTTATGATTTTTACCTTCTCTTTGTTGTCCTTAGTTGGGAGGGTTACCTGGATCTTGGGGAATATCTGCTTCTGGAAAGAACTGCACTGCATTTCCTCAAAAGATGGAAAGAAGCAACAGACTTCGAAACTCTGCATCCCTACTGACATTCCTCACTTTTCTTTTTCACACATTTTCCTATTCTGATAAAAGCACGTAATCTAACCTATGAGTCATCTTGGTCAGTGCTGCTGCCTATACCCAAAGTATTAATAAGAGGAATTAGTCCTGTTTGTCAGTCTGTCTGTGAATGAGAGATGTGGGATTAAGGCGCTAGATGATATTTGTTTTCCGTAGCTTATAGAGAATGTTTATTCAGTTGCCGTAAGGACATCGGGGTCATGCAGCCTGATATGCAGCTTGAGCAGTGTGCAGCCCCATTCATAGGGGAGTCAAGATCCTATCAGAGAAAGCAGCCCTGATTTGACATTCTGGTTGTCTGAGGGGCCTGCCTTAAAAATGCCCGGGGAGTCTGTTTCCCCAGCACAAAGAGATGCACAGCAACACCAGCTCGAAAAGGCCTTGCTTCAGTTAAGGGGTGGATTGGGAGAGCAAATAAGTGGTGGGACTCCAGGGCTGCTGTCAACCTGACAGCATCTTGACAAAGATACAGAGGAATTTTGGGGGGCTTAATTTAATAGGATTTGTCATGTCTTTTCATGGGACGCTACTGTTTTCAATTAAGTGTTTGTCAGGACAGTCCTCTTGACTCTGGTGGGTGATTTAGAAAATGGGGCCAATGCCAGAAGGCCAGACAAATGGGCAGTCAGGTTGCACATCAGTTCTGTGGGGTATCAGGGCATGAGCTGCTGAGGTGATCTTTTTGGAAGAGTCTGACACAAGAAGATTCTGAAATAGGATGCTGGTCACCAGGAAGGCCACCAGGTGCCCAGAGCAGACTTTCCCCAGAATTTAAAACCATGAGAGAGTAATGATCTGAACCCATTTCCCTATCTTTTAGGAGGGCGTATGAATGCCAGAAAATGGAATCTATTTCTTCCTGCTCTGAGATTTTTAAAAGTTTAGGATTTAGAGTGCTTGCTGGTTTTTTTTTTTTTTTCATGGAAACACCTTAAAAACATTTTAGGTTGAATTCAGAAAAAGTGGGAAACCCACTCAGATATCAACTGCTTTCTGCCTGTAAAAGCATTTTCTTCTCAGCTCTTGGATTAACACCTAGACTCAGGCATGCCTGTGACACAGAGGGGCTCTTTATTTGCCAATCTCAATTTTTTCTGGGATTGCAATATCAGACACAAAGCAACATTTTCTCTAGTAGATTGTGCCACTAATACAATAAGGGTCTAATATATTAATGAATAAGGATCTATAATATGCTAATATTTCTGCATCACATTAATATTCTATTAGACTAATGTATTATTATGCTAATAAGTCTATTAAAAATGCAAAATATAATTATACGTTCTGTATGGCTCCACTGTTGAAATCTGATTCCTGCCCTAGACGCACTTGTGTGTGTATTTCTAGAAATTGTATTACCTGCTGTGCAAAGTTAGCTTGATCTACACCTGATGTCTTTCATCACGCACCCCAAGCAGCCAGAGAGGATTTCATACCCCCAAACCCATTAACAGGTGAAACAGATTAAGTGCTTCAGCAGGTCTGCATTTCAGCTGTGGGAGAGACAGGCTGACAGCCATGCTTTACACACGCCTCACTCTCTCTTGGAATTTACCTTTCCTTTCACTGAGCAGCTGATTGAGAGGGGACCCTCCTCTGGGTGGGCGTGTTGTGCCAGAAAGGGGTAACACACCTAAATCCATCAAGCCAGTCCCTTAGGAAAGGGTGTTACATGAGACCCGTGGAAAGAGATCCCTTTCTCTATGGTGTTTTCTTTTTGCCAAGTTTAGGCAACTCCCTATTCAGTGTGCTGTTTACATAGTTTATTCTTCAAAGCCTAATTTCCCCCAACACCATCGAATGAGCCTAAGCCAGAGGCAGAGCAAGTTGTGACTTCTCTGGGCAGCTAATCCCCAACACTGGGGCACTGTGTGTCTGTTTTCTCCCCTGGTCCCAGCCCTGCCTATACCCCTGCTCCTCTGTCACTGTTGAAAGAGAATTTTCAGTATGCCTCCTACTCTCCATAAATATATCCTCATTCCTGAATAATGGCATTTGGAGGAGAGGTCTCCTGCAGTTCTTTCTACCACAGCTAAATGCTCACTTGATTGCTTTTAGATGGGCCAATTAAGATTGAAAAGGGAAAGTGAACAGCATGGTTTTGTTTTGTTTTAAAAATGTCATGTTTGCCAAGTTTATTAAAGCAGGAGCATAGAACGAATATTGAATTTTCAAAGACTGGCTCTGATAAAATTTGGAAAAGAAAGTGGAAGGACATGTCCTTCCCCTCGTCCCCATCAGGATAACTCACTGCCCTGTATCAATGTCTGCATCTTGTGGCACCAGCCATTTAATAGATGCTACAACAGACATTTTTAATGAAAGAACTGGGTTTCTGTTACCTGTCTGAAGATCTACTTGCTTCCTTATTGCCACTGGAAAGAGGCAGAGAATTGAATGGATAAGGATTCTGACTAAGAGAAATCCTCTCTAATGGGGAGAAAAGAAGCTGTATAGGTAGAGCACATGGTCTGGGCAGGCTGAGGCTCTCTGTCACTGGAGGCCACTTAAAAATCAGAGAAATGTATCTCTCAATAATAACACACTTGAACAGGGTTCTGCATTGTGCCAGTTAAGCTTGGGAGCTTCTCTAGGTTCCTGTCAAACCTTTGCTCTGGCCCTTCTTTCATAGGCAGCAGACCCAAGGCTTTGTGAAGACCCTCACAGCTCTCAGGGATAGTTTGTTTTGTACTCAAAGAGCAAAGAAGCTGGGATGGCATGGAATTGTCCTTAAGTGTGGAATAGGAGGAATAGTTTATAAGTGCATCATAAAACTGGGAATTTCACAAGATTCAAGGCTCTCATAAGCATCTACATGCTTCACCCTGTATATCACTGCCTTGTGCGTGAATAACTTTTTTGTGTGGTGGCTGTTTTTCTGTTGCAGGAAGGATCCTGCTATCATTAACAGTGACTGAATTTCTCTTTTAGAGCAAGAGAAAGAAATTCAGGTCTGTGGAAGTGAAAATCTAAACATGCCATGATTATTTTCTATGGATATTCAGCATGATGTATATCTATATCTATCTATATACATATATCTATGCATGGGTGATAATGAACATATGTGACTCCCTGACTTGAATTTGTCCTAGCACACATGGTGATTGAGTAAGGGACTCAATTACACAATATTCAAAATAATTTTATTTTTACTGTATCATATCCCTCATCTGACTTCCAAATTTCACTATTTTCAAGACAGCAACAGAATGATTATATACCGAGTGAAGATACACAAAGCATAGTATTCCCAGCTCTGGTCTACAACATAGGAAACTTGTACCCACATCTTTACACTGCCCATGTTTTCAACTTGCTGGTGGTGTTTGAGAAGCCCCACAGCAAATTCCATTTATGTTAGTGTCATTATTACCATTATTATTTTAATACATGACTCATGCACCACCATTTGCTGCGGATTCTCCAAGACAATCATCAAGTGGTTTCAAAGTGCTTTATCAGCCTGAAGTTCAGTGGAGCCACGCTGATTTACATGAGCTGAGACTTTAGCCCAAAGTTCCTACTGGAAGTGACAGAAAGCTTTTTGCTGGTCTGTCTCTCCCTGGGAAAGATAACGCTTTTCACAGGAAAGCTGTTATTTGGTGTGTTCCCTTATGTAACAGCACTGCTGGCAAAGTAGAGAGACCAAAAAACATGAGGACACTAACACTCATGGAAAGGCTCAGGGTTCTGAAGTGACCAACCTCTCCACAGCATGATGCTGTGCTGTTGTCAAACAAGTCCACAGAAGGAGGATTTTATCAAAATCTGTTTTTCAGTTTCTGCAGATATCTTCAGTCTACATTTTGTGGAACAAAGGTTTAAGTGTAGATTATTAGTCCAGCCTTTGTTTTGCCTGAGTTAATCTGTGTAGCGGGTTGAGTTTTTTCCCGGCCAATGCACCAATTTATGTAGTGGTTTTACATATGCTGGTTTCTTGTGATGAGATAAGGATTAAGAGAAATGTAAAGCAAGTCCAAACCTTGAAAGATAAAAGATAGTTTATTAACAGAACTACGGACAAAAAGAAAAAAAACTAAAAGAGAATCAACCCCTAGATGTTTCTCTCCCCCCACCTTATTCATTTTTCCATACCAACACCTTTTTTTCCATTAACAACCTAACAAAACCAAAACTTAAAGGTCTTTGGTCAGTTTACCATCTTTGAAACAAACTTTTATCAGTTCAATTGGAAAAAAGAGTCTTTCTTGTTTTACCAGGTGAACTTTCCCACAAGAAATACAGTTCCTTTGTGGGGTTTAATATCACAGTGAACTCCCGCCCGGAGT
>WEKY01035120.1:11088-43680 GCA_013390045.1 Picathartes gymnocephalus
TTTTTTTTTTTTTTGGTTGTTGTTTTGTTTTGTTTTGTTTTGTTTTGTTTTGTTTTGTTTTTTGGGTTTTTTTTGGTTTTTTTTGTTTTGTTTTGTTTTTAAATTCCTGAGCAGTAGAACACGTTGCCAGCCTTCTCCTATAGAAACATTAAGCACAAATATTGAGAAGTCTGACAGAAACCTGCTGCAGGTGGATGGAGGATTTTCCTCTTGGTGCCTGTTGGATCTTGCCTGGCAGCTCCCAGGAGCTTTAATTCTGGAGGGTTTTTGGAATGTGATCAGTATAGAAACAGCACTGGGGTCAAACCAGCAGGGATAGAGGAAAGGTGCCTGCTGCAGAATGGATAAAGGAATTAAAAATATTCCATGAATTCACAAGCGAGGTGGGGTTTCTGCACACAGAAATGGCATTTTTATAGTGAGTGAGATGTATGGAGCTGTGACATATCCCCCATAGTTTATATTTGCAGCAGAGCTTTTTTTTTTTTTTTTTTGCACCATTTTGGGACCGTTTTCTTTTGCAATAAAAATACTGGATTTGTAAGTTAGGATGGTAATGCAACATCACCTTTCCTGTTACTCTATTTTAATTCTATTTTTATATATATCTACATCTACATCTACATCTACATCTGTATCTATATATATATCTATCTATATCTATATCTATATCNATTTTTACCTTTCATCTCTTCTATTGAGTTTTAGGCTAACAAGAAAGCAACACAGGTAAATTAATTATGGCAGTGTCGATAAGAATTTAAAAATTGTTGCCTTTTTGCAACAGGGAAAAACAAGGCTCAGTAAATTCTGGCTGGTGGAATGCCAGTGTGATAAGTAAAATAAAAAGCCAGGAGTGAGGAGTGCCTCCATGACTCAGTAACAGCACACGAATTAACGATGAAATGTCACACAGGCACCTGGGTTTGCTTTTCTTTGCCCAGTTTTAAATCCCTGCTCTGTCAGTGACATTTTTTATACTCCAGGAGGCAGCTGAGCCACAAATCTGTCATCAGTCCCTGGGATCAAAGGAGACAGAACTCAGGTGTGAGCTTTTTATCTTCACATATTTTGGAGTTTCCTTTTAGTTTCACTTAATTCAGTTCTAACGGTCGGCTGTTTTTGGAGTTGTGCTGGTTTTGTACGTGGATTTCTGCCTAAAAATATGAAAAATCCTTGTGGCCTTAACTTCACCTTGTGTTCTTTTCTCGTTTGAAATCGGCACATTTTTACCCTGAAGATCTCACTGTAAATTTTACACCTTGCAGGTCATTGAGCATAAAAGAGGAAAATTTCAAAGCATCGAACAGCACCACCATTTGCATCTGAAGGAAATTATTTTAAGTGTCAACAATAAAGTTACATTAGAGAAGAACAACCCTAATCTTGCACGTTCTCCTGCATCATCAGCACTACTGTCAATTATGCTTCAGCCGAATAATCTTTCTCCGGGGATGATGCAAGAGGCAAAAGATTTCAAAAGAGATGTGTGTGCCATCAAACACAAGGAAAGTGAACAGCATTTTGCTGTTCCAATTTCACTTTAAAATATTTCTCCACGATTGATCTGAATTTTAAGTCTATGTTTACTTATATTTAGGGTTTTTTTCTGAAGTTAAAGCACAGTTAATTAAGATCCTGAAATACCAAAAGTTATGTTAATAATTTATCTGGCTTCAAAGCAAATTTTCTCGAGTGTGATGGTAAAAATATAAATATGCAGTACCAAGATTCCATTTCTACAAGTTTTTTTTTTTCCCCTTTTTCTGAATGACAATTTTAAAATGCATTTGGCTGTAGTTCTTTTAAGATCTTATTCTCATAAACAAAATGTAAGCATACAAACACGACCCTGCAAGCCCACAAATGTAAAGATATTTTTTAATCCTTTTTAAAAAATTATTGTTGCCAGGATTATGATACCGTTTGAGAGCTAAAAATCCAGGGATTTTGGTGGACTGACCTGATGGAAAGGGTGAGAGGGGCAATACATCTGCTGCACCTGGGGCTGGTAGCAATACAAACCAGGCTGCCCTTCCAGGGGGGATGTCCTGAGCTTCACCTCTGAATCCTGCTGGGAAATATTCAAGGAAGGAGCAATCAGAGAACATTTAAATTTAGCTTAATGACTTAATTTAAAACAGGATAATTCTGTTAGTAACTGTCTGGATTTGCCTTCGTTGTATTTATTTTTTGGGGATTAATTCTGTTTCAGTGAGAGCTGATAGAAGGTGGTTCATGTTTTAGTGGTGCAGATGTGGGGATGCTCCACCCCTGGCAGTGCCCAAGGCTGGGTTGGGTGGGTTTGGAGCAGCCTGGGAGGGTGGGAGCTCTCCCTGCCCGTGCCTGGGGTGGCACTGGATAATATTTCAGGTCCCTTCCAACCCAAACCGCTCTGTGATTCCACGAAGACAAGAACCAATTCCTGCATTTCCATAATTACAACTTCAAAAAAAAGGAAATCCCAGGCCACATTCTGTGCAAAGAACAATCCAGAAAACGTCAGGCTCTGTTTGTATCTTGAATTTTTTTTCCCCTGCACGCACAAACCACACACTCCAGAGCTTTCGTTCCTGAGTGTGCACCAGTGTCTCCCTCTTTTATCTTGATTTTATCTCACAGGCTGGCAGTGCCTCCAGCTGCCTCTGGAATTTTGGCATCACCTGGGGAGTGAGGTCTGTAATGTACAGGAAAGAGGTGGCAGAGAGAAATCACCCTGGGCTGACCACTGGGTTCAACCAAGGCGCAGGAAATATGTCAAAAGGGAAGAATTCAGTCAGAATCTTGTTTTTTCAAGAATCTAATAGCACTCATCCTTCTGCTTTAGAACATGGCCAGCTGTTATGGCATTTTAGTCTGTCTAACAAATATTAATAAATAGGTATAAAATTATATATTACACATTAGATATTTTAATGTGTTATATATATATAATGCATGTAGTATATCTTAATAAATATAAAAATATTCAGTATTTTACGGTATAATATTAGAAGCACAAATGAGACTTGCTTTGACACACACTATTAATAAATATCAGCATTATTTTCAATTATTACGTTATTAATAAAGATCAGTGACCATCGGGTGAAGATTTTCAGAAATCCCAACTTTCCAGCAGCCTGGAAGCGAATTAGGGGTTGGGAATTGAGTGCTGGCAGAAGCAGGGGAGGCACCCACCAGCTCCTGAGCAGCTCCAGTGTTTGTAAAGGGCTCCTGCAGTGCTGCCTGCACGTCCTGCAGCCCAGGGTTTCGGGGAGACAATGGGGATTTTTCTTCTCATCAGCTGCTCATAGGTTTTGCACTGAACTCCTCTGACCTAGATGAGTGTTTATCCAGGAAATAAGAGCTTCAGATCCATTTCCTCCTTAACCTGGATGGCTTCAATCCCCAGGTATGTTCCCTGACAACATCTCTCCATTCCCTGGTCTTAATCCAATTAAGAATTTTTTTTTTTTTTTTTTTTAAAACTCCTCTTTCATTTGGTTGCCCACGAATTCTTCCTCTCCCAGCCATTTAGAACCAGCTCAGGGCCCTCCTCTGGCAGGTGGAGTTGTTCCTTTTGGCTGCAGGAGAGGATCAAGATGCACTTTGCGCCTTGGATGGCAGCAGAGATATTGTGGAGATACTGGAGGGTAATTTAATTTGCTTTTCAGGGATCTCTGCTGCCCTAAACAGGCAGTGGCCTCTATCTAGCACTGAAATTAGCCCAGGTAACTTGACACTGCACATACAAACAGAGCTGATATTTATTTTTTGGTGGTACTGACGTCTTAGAATTCCTCTCCTATTTGCATTGAGAAAAGTGCAGGTGAGCTGAGGTGTTGGACCAGATCTGCTCCACATCCTCATGCTTGAAAATTCTGTTTTGTGAGCTTTTTTCCCTTGACAATACCAACTGATGACAAACCTCGCTGTCAGGGAGCATTCGGATATTTAGGATTTGTGTACCACATCTAATGGAAAAATAATTTGTCCTTGTGCATCTTTCTGAGGGATGTTTTCCAACAGGGAAAGACCATAAAAGGAAATTTGGACAAATAAACATGGGTATGTCCAAACGTGTTTTTCCTGAGTTTTAGCCCACAACTCGACAAGACCAAATATCCACGTAGCAACATTAAGAAATAAAGAAAATAACTCGAAAAGCACATTTTTACCATCGAAAACAGGGACAATAATGACAAAAAAATCACTGACCATGACCTGTGAGCCGTGCTCCTGCCCCGTGCTGCTGAACTGGAGGCTGCTACACCACGGCTGCTCCGAGGAGATGTCGGGGATGTGCGTGGGAAACACCTCCGGCTCCTCGGCACCCGCAGGTCCCGGCAGACCCTCGAAGCCGTCGATGCTCCTGTGATTTTTGAAGGCAGAAGCTTCAGGAGGCAGGGCCTGGTGGGTTTCCTGGAAAACATCCTCGCTGATCTGCCTCTTGTAAGGGTGGAAGGGGTTCCTGCTGCTCTTGAGGAAGCGGTCGTAGCTCCCGGCGGCGTTCTCCTCGTAGCTGTACCGCCGGAATTTCTCCGTGCTGAAGGATGCCTTGAATTTGTTCTGGCCACAGGGGATCCCTTGGCCCGCAGGGTACCTCCCGTGGATTTGATCCTGGGATGGGGAAGCAGGGCTGGGGCTGTGAGAGGATTCCGAGCTCCTCCTTTCTGTCCTGGTGTCTGGCTCGTAGGGCTGGCAGCTGTAACTGGGGTTATCCTGCCGTGAGATATTGGCATTTATTTATTTCAGGTTTAAGTGTGAGCAAATATTTTATTGATTTCGTTATCTGCATTATTTATTTATATAAATCATTTCTATTTTAATTACATTAAAAATGCATTATTAATGGTAAGTGTGAAATGACCAGTTCCAAGGCAGTGAAGCCCTAAAAGGATCTAAAGGGTTTTTCTGGTTGCTTGGTATCCAAAACTATTCAGCAATTAATTAATAAAAGCAAAGGCTAGGTTGGATTGGGTTTTGAGTAGCCTGGTGGCATGGAACTGGATGATCTTTAAGGTCCTTTCCAACCCAAACCATTCTGTGACTCCACGAGAAAGCCAAGCTGTCCTTGAAAAACAGGGCACCTTGGCTCTCTGGTCTGACCATTTCAGGGAAAAGCTGAGCTATGGCCGAGTGATGAAAAGATGAAATGGCAGGAACGTGAGAAGTGCAAGTCTTGTCGCCTGCAAGTTTAGTCAAACGAGCTTGATCTCATCCCCTGCTGGCGTTACAGGCTCCAGATTTGCCGGTGGTTGCATCACTTCCCTTCATTAAGGTGGCCACGCTCATCTGGGGAGACAAGGCAGGCTCTGGGCAGACACTTCAACCTCCCCGTCTCAGCTCCTCCCTCCCTTCTGCACTTCGGCAAAGACAAAACACCAGCTGCTAAAGTGCTCTTTAATCTGGGGGAGAAAGGCTGAAGCAGGGCTGGAGTCTGGATGCTGCTGGCACTGAAAATATGCAGATTTTCCCTGACATCAGGGATGAGGAATTACTGGGATGCCCTTGAGGAGACGCACACCAGTCAGGAGCAGGGTGCTGTGTTCAGGGAGGGGGGAGATGGAATATCCTGTGCTCCACAAAAAAAAGGCAGAGCAGATTATTGAGTGGTCCCTTCTCTCTCCCTCCCGCTCCAAATCTGAGCTGGGTTTTGGGAAATCCCACAGGGAAATCAGGATAAATTCAGTGCTTCCTGCAGTGGAACACAGCACAGCTTTCCCAGCCGTTTTAAGCAATGAAGCAGAATATTTAGCAGGAGTTTAAGATTAGCTGAGCAGGATAACTCAGGTTTCTACCCTTCAAGAATAGAACTTTCAGTGTTTGCTCTGTCCCCAGTAGGTTTGGTGAGATTTGGCACGGCAGGAGCTGAATGTTGGTTCTGACTGAAGGAAGAGAACAGGCCCGGGCCAGTTTACTCACACTGTGCTGAACTGGGGATATTGAATCCCCCTGTGCCTTCATCAGGTCCTGCTGGTCCCTTTCCAGAGTGTCCGAAGGAGAGAATTTAATACTGGATTGGTCCTGGAGTAGCGAAACCATCCCCAAATCCACGTCAGACAGAAACCCTGTTAAGGCAAAATCAGATTGTAATAAACACTTCTGAAAACTTAAAACTGTGCAACAAACTCCTTGTTGGGTGCAGGTGCCTGGAAAGTCTTGGAGACACTGGACAAGAACCCATCCTGAGGAATTCCTGATACAGGGGAATTTTAGCTCTAAAAGAAATGTTCTGTAGATGCAATTCCAATGAAGATGTGATACAAGGGTTTCTGTGGATTCACCACGCAATTTTTATAAAAATAAACACTTTCTTGGTTTTCTGTAGGATCATAAATGAATGAAAATGTATTGTTTTGGGGTTGTGGAAATTTAGCAGCATCACTTTGTTGAGAGATTGTGACATAAATGCCCCCCAGTTATTTTCAGAGAGACTATATTTTTAAAAAAAGGATATTTTTCTGCCATTACTCAGCCTGATGGTTACAACACACTCGTATTTTCACTTTTGTTTTTTATTAGTCCCAACACCTTCTGTTCTGTTTTGCATGACTTAAATGTATCTGAGAAATGTAAATGACTTCATCGTTCCATCCCTGTTTTTTCTAGTTGGATCTCCTCACAAGTTCCCAATCTTTGATCTTTGGATATAGGAGACATATCTGATGGTGTTCTTCAGAGTCAAAGGAATAAATTTAATCTTCTGGTGTTTTGTTTGCTACCATGATTTTTTTCCTTGTTCACTGTAACCTTACAGTAAAGCAAAAGTAGAACACGCTACAAAGTTTGTAGCTACATAAAGGTGTTTATGCTCAAAATTTAGATTTCAGGTGAACAAACCAGGGCGAGAAAAAGCCACTTTAATTCAAGAGTTAATCTGCCACGTGCTGAAATAGCTGTTAGGTAAATAACTAAGGGGTTTGTTAGGTTTGCTTAACAAAGATAGATCACCTCAAAGTGTGGAAACCTTTTCTTTGCCTTTACAGTTCAAAGAGAAATCTGTATTTATGATGAGTAAGGCTGCACTGCCCGGGGGGGATGGAGCACAATGGGGCTTGGAAATCAAGCAGGAGACCCGTGGCAGTACATCAGGAAAAACAAAATGATGTGAGGTTCAGAAATGTCTCAGGCACAGTGGCTCCTCTCCCAGTGGCTTCACTGGAGGCTGATGAGGAGAGAGATTCCTCATCTCGAAAGAAGCAGCTGGGAAAGCTGACAGCCAGGGAAGATGTGTGAGTGTCTATTTGGAATTTGTAAGTGTGTTCCACACTCCCTGCCCTCCCAGCGCTGCTTCCCCCCTTATCTTCAGCTTACACAAAGCTCTCTCTTTTATACTGCAGTTTTTCAGCCCAGCTGCCTTATTTGTGGTCTGGAGCATTAGAATTTTATGAAGAGCTTTTGCACAGGGAGGGTTCTTGCCTGGTGGCTTCTGCATCGCGAAAGGATTTTCACGAGTCCTTTCTGAGAGCAAAGTGGGTTTATCAGGGTTGTTTGGACAGTCAATACAAAAGGTCCACGAAAACCAAATTGTTCTTGTCCCTCCCCTCTGAGACCTTTGCCAGGTTCTGCTGATGAATTGCATTTTGGTAGGAAAGGGGGAGTCTTAGTGACGTTTTAGACTATAAAAATTTCCCCCTGTGCAGGGCAAGAGTTTTCTTTTTTACTATTGAATGAGAAGCAGCCACAGGGAAAATATTTTTATTTTTTTAACTGTTAAATGAGAAGGAGCCTTAAACAATGTTGGGCTGATAATCTGTATTCGGTGGTGGTTATTGAATGCCTTGGCCAAAAATCCATTTTGGAGGATCTCCCATATGGGGATATATCCCAAGGCTACAGTCCCAGTGCTGTTTTCAGCTTTCACACTGGCACCAGCAGCTCAGCAAGAACTGCAGCTCCGGGTTATCCTCACCCTGGAACTGGCACGCTGTGGATATGTCTTGCTGTGAGAGAAAAACCTCTGGCCATGTATTTCTGATGTTCGTTTTATTCTTGGAGTCCAAACTTCTCGCTCCAAAAGCCATTTGCAACTTCACTCTGTCTGAGTGTCTCACAGCAGGCTGCAAATACAGATCGGTTCAAACTGCCAAATCAACATACTGAAAAATCTTTGCTGTCACTGTTCTCTAAACCCTGTTTTAATGTCCTTAGAGACACTTTATTTTGTTAAAAAAAAAAAAAAAAAACAAACCCAAAAAAAACCCCACCAAAAAACCCCCCCCAAAAAAACCCCAAACCAAACCAAACAAAAACTAACCAAAACCACCCCGAAACAAAACAAAAACCAACTCCAAAGCACTTTGCATTGCTAATAGAGATTTTAGCAAAGAGAAATCACACCGCTCACTGACAAATCTTCCTTAGGAGCAGAAACTACAGCCAGGGGAGGTTGCCAATAATGGGGATTACAATAAATCATTTGCAACAAAACTCTTCCTGGGAGACAGAGCTTCAGGAAGTTGTGGGTTGCCTGGATGTAGGATGTGCTAAAGCAAACAATGATGCTTTGGTTTGGAGAGAAGGTATCTGATTCTCCCAGGCGCAGCTGGAACCATTTCATGTCCTTTTGGCTGCTGTAAATGTGGCGTGACCGTGCGAGGCTCCCGTGGTAAGATAACTACCTCAGAAATCAGAAAGCAGGGAGAAAGCGTAACCGCAGCCGGGTGCCGGGGTGAGCAAGGCAGCAGCAGCTGATCTCAGCTCCGCACGGCTGAGCCCCCTGGCAGAAACCCAGGCCTTGAAGAACCCTTGGGTTGGTGTCTCCTCTGCCCCTCGGAGCCCCCTGAAGTCTCTGGGTGCTGCTGTCAGTGCCCTCTCCAGCCCTCTGCTTTCACAAGAGGTGTTCGGATGTTCCCCAGTTCCCAATCCGCCCTCCCTGCCTGCCTGGCCTTGCTTTGGTGAGCCCTGCTCACATCTCTCCCCAAAACACCAAATCAGCGTTTTCCTCTCCAGGCCACACTGATTGTTCCCAAAGCAAGAAAGAAATCTTGGAATTTTTAGATTTACTTATTATTATTATTTTTTTTAATCTGAAGTCTTGATGAGAGAGGAGCCACAGGGTTTCAGGATTCCATTTTTCCTTTTACAGTTAAAAACCCATCAGATGTCAGCCGTGTGCCAGATACTGTAGAGGTGCCCGGGATGTTGTGACTAACACTTGTCACAGAGACAGGAATATTTCTACACATAATTAATTATGGAAAACGTTCTGAAAAAAAAGGGATTTATTAATAAGAATCAGGATTTCTTTAAAGGGCTTTTAATGAATTCAAGACTTTTCTAAGGTTATCCCTGCCAGGCTGACACTGGAGGTTGTGCTGGCCCATCGAAGCTGTCATTGCTTTGTTGATCCCTGACATTCCTGTCACTAAGGCTTGCCCTGTTTTTAGGAGACGTTTTCAGGGACAGGATTGGAACCTGCACAGCCCAGCACTCAACTCTGGTTTGGCCACATGAATTCCTCATTGCTCCCTCGCTCCTCTTTACAGCATGTATTGGACCTTGATTACAGGATGCTTGAATAACTTTGCAGAGCTTCTAAGGACTGCAATTTCTTCTCTTCTGAATTTAAATCTGCCAGCGAGTTTGTTTAATCTAACCCTGCTATTTTTGCTTTCTTGTTCAGGGCTTCTGAGCTCAATTCTCTCACTGTTAGCTGTGATTTCTGCCCATACATCACTTCCTCTGGAGATACTTCTGCATATTTAGAGAAAAATAGCATTAATGTGACAACCTCAAGGATGAGTGAGGAAAATTTGCAACCATGAGACCCTTTCTGCATCCAGTGACACGGGATGTGTTTGCTGCCAGCTGAGTGGTAAAGTACTGAATTCCTGTGAGAGAAGGATGCCATTTTTAATTAAATCATTCCTGAATTATCAGGGTTTATTCATTAAGGGCTACCTGCAGGCAAGGCTGAATTGCAGGTGAGCACTGGGGACTAATTGCCACCATGTCCAGGTGTGCTGTCCAGCAGGAAGGTTGGGAACTCTGGAACATCCAGGTGCCTCCTGGATGAGAAGGTGGGGAGAGTGATTGCAGCAGGTTTTTAATCTGCTCTAGGGATACATTTATAAAAAATTACAACTCTCTGTATAAATGAACCCTCAAAAGGCATTTGTTCCAAATCTATTCTATGGGGAAAAAAATTCCGTTTTTAAAGGCAGAACCAGGATGGTTTTTTGCATTTCAGGAAATATCCAGGTGATGCTTCACTGTGGTGTTTGGTTCAGCTTCCCATCCTTACAACAGCATTTTAGTTTTTCTTCTTTACTTGTATTTTATCCCGCATCTTTCTGACACCAACAGGGAGGATGGAGGGCCAGGTCTATCCCTGCAGAGAACTTTGTGAATTATTACATTTTTCATGTTTTCCCATTTGCTTTTCAGGATGAAACGTAGTCATTCCTCATTCTGAAACCATTCCACACCTTGGATTATACCTGTAGCCCTTTCCTGAAGGATTTCTAGTTCTGCTGACCCCTTTCTGGGATGGAAAGGCCAAAACCACCTGTGGTGTTTCAGATATAGCCACACTGTGGTGGTTGCTCTCCAAGCACACAGAAATTCCCTCAAAACAGAGGAAAGCAGATTGCAGGGCTTCTTCTCAGCTTCCTTGCAGGTCCCGTTTGTTCTGGGAATGGATTTTACCTCTGGTTCTAAAGTATTAATTTATGCAGGAATAGAAAACCTGAAAAAATTCATGCAGTATGGCTGAAATAACACTCCAAGAACTCCCCTATTTCTTGTAGTCTGGGCAGACTCATCATCTGGGAAGTTTTTAATAGAGAAAAACCCCTCACAGGTGCTGAACTCGCATAATTAACTCCACAAAGAGGGAACTCAGCACTGAACAGAAACCAAGCATGGCAAAATTTAGCTGAGGAGGTGAATGAGTTTGTCAGGTGCACTTGGTTTTCCCCTCACCTTTTCCCTCCCCATCCTAAACACTGAAACACCTTTCCAACCCCACCAGTTAAAGTATAAAATGCATGTCAGCTCTCCCTACCAGCCCTGCAACTCTGCCAGTATTTTCGAACCCAATCCTTTGCATACCCTGTCCTGTTTTCTGGGTGAATGGTTCTGCTGCTTCCTGAAGGAGGGGTATGAAATTTCATTGCTTTATTGTAGACACCTAAGCATGAAGTCAGACACGGTTCCAAGGGCTGGGAGCAGTTAATATGATACAGAAACTGTGTGAATTTGTCATGAATAAGCGGCTGGGTTGGCAGGAAAAACCAGCACAGGAGATAACGGCGTTTGCAGGCTGATGGCAGCAAACCTGAGACTGAATTCTCTGGGCTGAATTCAGAATTTTACTCTGGGGCTGGGGAGTGGAAATGAGGAGATGCCACAAACAGAGCAAAGCTATCAACACAACCGTGTGACTTATAAAAATAATTCCTGGGAAGAGGCGAGGGTAAAAAGAGGTACAGCAAATGAATTGGATGGCAGACAAGGAGATGGCTCCCGTGGCTCAGAAATTCAAGAACTGCAGATTGCTGAAAGCTGGGAGAATGTACCAGGAAGGGATCACTTTGTCCTTCTCCAGGCATTCCTCACAGTCCCTGCAGCTGTGCTTCACTCTCACCTTTTTTACAGCCCTGTTTCACACCATCATTTGTGAGCTACGGTGTCCCTTTCTCCTGTAATTACCTGTGCTGTCTCCCACGTGTTCCTTTACCCATCCTTCCCCTTCCTCTCCCTGCAAGGACACTCTGGGTCACTTTACTTTCTTCTATCACATGATAAAAGTCTTCTAATATATTCCAATTTATCCCTTTCCTTTCTGGGGCTATTTTGGTTCCTAGTTTCCAAAGCAGTTTATGGGCTCTCCACAATATTTGCTCTACCCACAATATTTTCTCTATCCAGAACGTTTTCTCTATCCACAATATTTTCTATATCCACAATATTTTGTATAAGGTTATTTTTTAGCTTCCACCATTACATTTGAATGGAAAGCAAATACCAGTTGGTTTTAAAACCAGATGCTAAGAGTGGGCATTGGTTAATGTTAACAAAAATGTCAGGAGCACTGAATGATGTCGTAAAAAACATGGATCGGGGCCTGTGAGCTGCTCCAGACCCAAAATACAACGAGCTGTGGCCCTGCTCCTTGCTGTTTGTGCGTAACAAAAGATGATTAATGAGCAGCTGTTGCCATGAATTACCTATTGATAGCTCAAGGGCCGCGTGTGCCACCGTGCACCCCATGAATCCTCTCCGGGGAACGTGGGGGACACACCGGGCGGGACTTTTGGGAGCCTCCTAATTGGTTTTAGGTTCCTTTTTTTTTTCTCCCCGAGGTGAGTCACGCTCATCTCCCCTGTGACTTGAGAGTTCATCCTGGGATCTCATGCCACCTTTCCGTCTTTATGAGAAGGTGTGGATGATGACCCACCCTAATGGTTTCTGTTGCTGGCTGTGGCAGCATGTTTTATGACGGGTGTGGTACATTCCCATTTTCTCTGTTGTGCATGTACAGCCCCACCCGTGGCCACTCCCACCCTCCCACTGGGAATCGCCCACAGTAAGCTCTGTAATTACCTTTATTTGATCTGAGGAATGGATTTGGGAATCTTATTTGCACAGTCGTAAGCTGAGTATGTTAAAAAAACAACCAAAAAAAAAAAAAAAACCAAACCCAAACCCTTTGGATGGCTGATTCACTGAGCAGGGATGTGTTAAGTGCAAAAACATCAGAGACACCAAAAACCAAGTTCAGGGGCTGTTTAACTTAAGGTTTTTTAAATTTTCCTTTGGAAATATCAGCCTACAATACGTGCAAACACGTAGAACTTCACCTGTTTTGAATTCTTAATATCAGCAGGCGAAGCTGCGCTGAGTTACAGTTTTGAGTGGAACAGATTCTCTCTGTTTTACATGGAATTAAACTGAATCGGCTCCAACTGCAGCTTGGACGTGTTTTACATGTTTATTCTGGGCTACTCAGTGTGGTTTACACAAGCCTCTAAGCCTCCCAGTGAAGAAAAAACAATTTATGCGGCCAAAAATGCAGCGCTGGTTCAAGCATTTATTTTTTGGGGGGAAAATTTTGAAAAGGGAAAAAAAAAAAAATTCCACTAAAAGCCCAAGACTAAAGCTCCTGCTCTGACTTCATAAGATCAAAGGTTTTTCAGCATCCACCTAACAACCAGTAGCTAATCCAGCCACTCACAGGAGCACAGCTGATGTGGAGTGATGTATTCTGCTGACACCTCTTCCTAGGCATGCATGAGAAATGGTGCATATAAAGCAGGAAAAATGGAGGAACAGACCATGGACAATGACATTTATTCCTCACCTTCTACTCCTAGCAAGAACCTTTCTGTCCACAAAGCCAAAGTGCTGTTTTTTGGTTTTTTTTTCCCCCCAGTGTTCAATACTGGTTCTCACGTTAAGGTTTACTGGGGGAACTGGGCTGATGGTTTGCTTGGGTGAGCAGGTAGAGCTTTTGACAGGATGCTTCCTCACCAGATTTCAAAAGAATTAAATATCCACTGAAATCCTGAATATAGAGAGAATCTATTTGCATGGATGAATATTTGGTTGAAAGGGAAAATAGAAGGTAAAAGCCAGTGAGCAGCTTTCATGAGGGAAGAGATCACCAGGGTGATCTTTGGGGGTCCTGCTGAGATTTTGTGGGGCTTAAAGTATTCCCAAACAACCTGGAAAAAAAGAGGTGCAAAGCTCCACGACAGAATTTGCAGGTGATGGAGTTGTTCTGAATAATTATGATGAAGATGAGGTGGGAGGAACAGCAAAAGCCATGATGAGGTTCAGTGATGGGGCATTAACCTGACAGGTTAAAGAGGAGTGAAAAAAACATTGTTAAGCAAAACAGGGCTGCAATTCCGCACCAGCTCTGATGTAAGAGGTCTGTTTTAAACATCTCTCACAGAATATTTCACATTTCACTGCCATGAATTCTCTGCAGTGTAAAAAGCGACATAATTCCAGAAGTTACAGCAACCTGCCTGCAGGAGCAAACGCCGCTCAGGGAAAAGGGAGAGACAGAACAAAACGTGTAGGTGAAAAAAAACCAAAAAAGGCAAATGCCTGATTATCCCAACACTCTTCTCACCCTTCCCCCAAAAAATTACAAAGTCATTCCCACCCCAGCATCAAATTGAGAACTCGGTTTTGTAATTTAAAGCACTGTCTTTGGAATTGCAGGAAAAGCAGGACACAGACAGGCTGAGGAATAAATGAGGGACAGTTTGGAGATTAAAGAACCTTATGGGAAAATAGGGCCTGACATTGTTTTGCAAAATGAGTAACATAGAAATATGTTAATCCTTTAGTGAGGAATAACTGCTGGGAAGAAGATGAGACAGAAGTGACTTGAAATTAGGAAGACCCGGGGAAGGGGGAAGGAAAAGCAACTCTGATATTGTGGACAAAAGTAGAGGTGGTGCATGAAGGAAATAAACTCCCCAGGAAGGGTTTTGTAAGCACTGGGAAACTTAATGTTTGCTGTGAACATAGGTACAAATGAAATTCCCGGGGCAAGACCTGAAAATGAGGGGAAAACACGAAACAGGCGCAGCTAAACCCGTCTGGTTTTAGATCTGAGCGGCAAGAGCGGCACGAGAACCTCTAAAACCCGTGAGCTGTGGCCAAATCATTCCTTCCCCCAGCCGCCCTTCTCCCCCTTCCCTGCCGAATGTCCAAGGCTGGTTCTTCCCCTTTTCCCTGCCCGCTTCCCAAGCGCTCCCAGCGCTGCTACAGCCGCCGCTTTTCAAAAGGCCTCCTTTATTCCTCGCGCCCATTTCTGCCTCCCCGACACTGCGTCCTCGCTGCAAAGGTACCAAGGACAGCTGTTCGATTTTTACTATTTAATGTCATTTTATTCTTCATCTATTTTAACTCTCTCGGGAAAATTCTTGGTGAAAGCTGTTTCTCCTAAAAGAATTTCCAAACAAAGCTGAGTTTCCTCCCCCCGGTTTTCTTCCTTCCTGAGCGTTTGGAAACTGATTGTTCAAGCCGGAGCGATTTAAATGTTTGATGCCAAAACTTCTGCAAGATTTGTCTATCTAGGATGGATTTTTTTCAGCCTTGTGAAACTGGAGAGGCTTTTATAATAATTTTAATTTTTCCTCAGCAAAACCACGGAGGGGGAAATGCCAAAATCTGTGAAGTGCAGACCCTTCTTTGAGGGATAAATGAACCTCTTTAGGGCTTCAATCTCAAAAGTATTTTGTCAAGACTAGCTAAGAAATGGGGACCATGATAAAAGTCTTTTCCATGCTTAAATATCTCGACTTTTTAATGAATATCTGAAGAAATAACCTCCTTTAAGAGCTCTGTTGATGTTCAAAACAGCATCTCTGCTTTCCACTGTTTCTGAACAAATTCCAAATTCAACCTTTTTTGTGTGTCTCTCTGCTGAGTGAATCCCTTCAGGCTGAGCATGTCCACTGTGTTGATAACTGAGAGAAAAAATGGACTTTTAATTTTTTCTATCCCAAATCAGGGTTAATTAAAATATCTTATAGCAAAATATCTATTTAAAAAAAAAGCAGCTATATTAAATAAACTAGAAAATGCAAATTTCACAAGTTATAAGGAGGAATTCAGTTCTATGCTTTTATGAACACCTCTCGCTTATAGGAAGGCAAAAAAAATAGGAATTTCTTTCACCACAAAACCTGAGGTAATAGCACCCTTGAAATAAAGGACAGGAATTTCACAGAAACAGCAAACATCCCCAAACCCGGTGTGCAAAAACAGTTTTGCAATAAACACTCCGAATAAACAGTCCCTGTTTTGTTGAGGAAACATCATTTAAGCAAGAATATTGAATTGTGTACAAGACCTTGAAGCTGTTGCAAAATTCTTAATAGAGATGAAAATTAGAAGCAAGAAAAAGGTTGAAATTAATTAAGAATCACCCAAGTCTCCTGCATTTTCCTGTGCAGTTTATGAAGCCCAAGAGATTCTTTCTGGGAACCTGATTCCCCCTCTAAACAGGGATTTTGTCCATTCTCTCCTTAGTGTGAAAATTAACTCCTTTGTTTTAATACAATCTCAAATCTTTGGGAGCAGCTGGCTCTGAAGAGGTTGAAACTAGGCTCATTTCTTCCCTTAAAATATTAAATTTCAGTGATACATAAAACATAATTAACTGATCTAAGGGGATTACCACATTAAAGGCCGAGACATAAAACTGAACCTATTACAAAAGCTGTTCTGCTTTCTTATACATAAAAAAAAATCATGCAAATGAAAGTTTCTATAGGTGTTTGTTTTCAACACATAAAGCACAGCTGATAAAGAATATTCATTAAGGGACTAGAAATACAGTTTTGTATTATTGCTGACGAGGTCCTCTGACAAGCAATTCCAGGGGAAAAAAATAATTGACATTTTAATATATATTTAGATTATATCAGCCCTCACAAATCTGTATCGAGTTTGATAATGGCAACAGGTCAAGATTTTGCCTCCTCTTACAGATCTCTGTGGGTAATTACGTTTTCAACCGTTCCAGTGTTTTTGTTTTCTTGGATTTTCTAAACAACTGTGGGACTACATTTATAATATTATAGTATTTTGGGCACTATAGAGAGTGATGAAAAACCAGAACAAAGAGTTATGGATTCAGTAGGAGAAAAAAGATGTCACCATGGGAAAGTAGAAACCTGAGCAAAGAGACTTTGGAGATGTTTATTCAAGAATTAATGTCTTGAAATTAAAGAACGTGCTTTTGTTTTAAATTTTTGCATTCACATATTTACACCCTCTGACTGAATATTTTTTTCCTCTTAAACCCAGGATTTTTTCTTCATTTTTTTAAATTTTAAAAATTGCAAAAATCTTTTTAATTGTGGCAGCTTATCAGTTACGAAGTGGGGAAATGTGTTTTATGGCCAAGGAGATTTGTGCTTGGGGTGAGTTCTATCTGAGTTTGTTGCAAAGGAACTCCTGTGCGAGGAGTTTTTGAACCCTTTAGCCACTCTTTGCTGGTGAAAAGGCATAAATTTCTACTTGGAAGCAACCTCATACTTTGCTTCCTTTGTCAACATTTTTTTTTCTTTTTTTTTTTTTTGGTGGCAGAAGATCTCACTCTACCATCAAAGATCATTTTCCTCCGTGGCTGGGAGTCTTTAGAGCAGAGCTAAAAGGTGTCTGGTTTTCACAGCTTTTATTTCCATTTCATACCAAGACTTACAGAGCAGAAAAAATCACTGGAGAAATTCAGAGCCACAGAGAGCCGAGGCTGGGAGGGATCTCTGGAGATGCTCGGGGCCAGCTCAGCTGGGTTAAAGTGGAGACAAGAGCAGCAAAACAGTTAAAAAATACAAAGCACGTGCCTGGCTCCTCCTCCTGCCAGGGAAATCCAAGCTCCTGTGTCTGCTCCAAACCCTGGGGATGATGTTTGGGCATTAACATAACTAATGAGCCCAGCATCAAACTCGCCCAACAGGGTAAAGGAATTCTTCTGGGTTCTCTCATTTGGTTTTCTTCCAGTCTTCCTTTCCCTCTCTCTCTCTCTCTTCAAATTAAATAATGCCAGTTGTCACTTTTCTTATTGTGATCCCTGGCATATCTCATGGTTTTCCGGGGAACTCAGTGCTGCTGGATGAGGGATTGTGCAAGGATTGCCATTTGTATTTCATCAACAGTGCAGATGTTTGCATTGGTAGTTAAGAAATAAAAGTAAAAACTTGACTCTTGCAGGTTTCTTGTAAAACCACGGGCAGGTATCACAGATGCATCACATGCTTGTTTTTCAGAATTTGATGATGTTGAATTTGATTATCCATATTGTAAAATTCATGGAGTTCACTTCTGACACTTCCTACCTTCACTTTCAGTATTTACAGATTACATTTTCATTCTCTCCTAAATTCCACTTTTTTTTTCTTTCTCATTTTTCTTTTTACCTTAACACCGTCTGTATTTGTTTTCATTGTATTCCTGCATACTTGATATTTTACTATTTTTGTTGAACATATTTTTAAGAATGGTTTTTTCTGTGGGGGCTTTCAACAATGAGGAACATCATCCGTTTAAGCCGAATTTTGCAGCCTCCTTTGCAGTCCTGTTGAGCATTTCTGCATGGATAAATCTGACTTATTTTGCCTGTTGAAAACAGTATCCTTCTATATTTTTGTAGAGTCAGAGAGGAAAAAGAGCAGGTGACTGAATTATGCTGGGTTTTAGCTGTTAAGTTTGCTGGTGAGCTGCAGGGCACTCTCACCTCTGTGAGGATGGGCAGAAGCTTTTACTTTTTTTTAAGGAAGAATTCTAGAGTGTTTTAACCATGGAATGGAGTTTTTTTTTTTTTTTTTGAGGCAAAGAGCTCTTCCATACAGCTATTTTATGCTGTGCACTGAAGTGATTTATAACCATGGACAGCAAATTTCCATAGATTTAAATAAGTGGTGTTATTGCTCAACACCTCACAAGACTGTGTGCAGACTATCCAAAAAAAAAATTACTTTGCATGAGTGGCTAATCTTGGAAAAGTTGGTTCTGGTTTGTAATTATTCAGTCCTTTGAAAGGTCCTTATAAAAGATGTTGGACAATAATATTTGCTGCATGTTCCCAGAAGAGAATCCAGGTGTCACAAATCTGACCCCAAACCCATAGGGTAGAGCAGGTGCTCTCTAGACACTCTGCATTTCAAAGAAAGAAAAAAAAAAGAACCCATCCCAAATCTATTCCTGGTTGGAAAAGTAGGGCAAACATTAATTAGTGACCTTAAAGCACAGTGGAAAACTAACGGGGCATTGCCAAGTCAGAGGATGAGAAATTCTGGAATATTAATCACGTTTGCCTGTGATCTCACCCGTGGAAGAATACCTGGGTTCTCACCTCCCAGAGGACAGGGCTGAGCTTTTTGAGGTCTCCAGGTTCAGTGGCCCCAATTAATTTCATTCTGGTGAATTTTAGAGAATCAGCTGAAATTACTGCAGAGCTGCAGGTCTGGGAATTGGCTGGGTATGAGTGGATTTACAAGACTGAAAGGAGGTAAATCCCTCCCTGTCCTCAAAGTAGAAAGGGTGAGGGAATTACAGGTGGCAGACTTAACTTCAGCTCCCAGGAAAGGACAAAATTTAAACCCCAATGAACTAAAGAGGGGAAAAAAGTCAAAAGTCGAAGCTATTATGAATTTGCTAAGGAGGAATTGTCCTGGCAGTGTAGTTTCCCTGGATATTGGCCTTGCAAGGAGAGAATAATACAGGTTATACAGCTGGATCTTAGTGAGGCTGCTCTGCTGTGGCCTGTGATGTTCTCATAAGCAAGCTAAGAAAATGTAATTGAGATAAAACCCCAGCAGAGAGGAGGTAAAGCTGAGTGTTAGGAATAGTCAGAGACTGGCTGCTGTCAGAATGAAAGGATGTTTGGAGTGGATTTCTTCAAGAGCCTGCCACGACTTGGTATTTTCACTGATGACTTGAGTGATAGGCTGGAAAGGAGCTCTCATCAGATTTGGAGACAACTGGAGATGGGAGGCTTTACCTATGTGTGTGGAGGGCAGGATTAATATTCAAAAGGAGCCAGGAGAAAGAGTCTGAAGAAAGCAAAATGCAGTTCAATAATAACTGAGCTCAGCATCGAGGCAGGAATAAGAAATCCTGCAGATCGTGAGTCTGTGAGACCTGGGGAGGGAAATCCTCTAGGTCAAGAGTCAGCTGAAGGTTTGGGATCATGGTCAGCGCATTTTGAAGCACTGCATCCTAGTTTGAAATCCACAGGAGAGGAGGAAGAATGGTCAGAGCCCTGGAAATTCTGCCTTATGAGGAAAGATTTACAGAATTAAGGTTGTTTGGTCTGGAAGAGAATTTACACTGCAGGACATCCCAGCTCTTTTTTTTCCCCCCTTCTTACTTGCTCCTCTTTGCAGCAGCTCAGGAGGACAGCGCCTGGCTGTTTAATTATTCCAGCTGGGAAAATAGTAAATTATTTCCTTCTATGAATTACTTGCATTCCTGGGAGAACAGGTTCCTGTCTAATATTTCTGGCATCCTACCATTTGCCCACAGAGGGGAATGTTGCAGGGACCTGTCCTGGCAGGTCTGTCGAACCAGCAGTTAGGAGTTTGCAGGGCAGGGATACCTACCCATTCCAGGAGCAAAGTACTGCATAGGTGTGGAAGTTGTAAGCTGACACTGGGTGAGCTCCTTTGAGAGGCTCTAACAAACTGGTGAGGCAGCAGTACAGAGGGAAACAAATTGGGTTAAAATGACAGCATGTTTAGCTTCATTACATGACTCTGATGGAACCTCACCCTCGATGCTTCATTCATTTCTGAGCACTTCACCAACAGAGAGATAATAATGCTCCGGACTGCAGTAGCCCTGTCTCATCCAAACATCTTAAAATGATTTTACATATGTTTACTGAGCCTCAAAAGGCACTGTTGAGATTTGTAAAGGCTGCAGAGGAATCACTTTGCTAACCACGTATTTAGCAGCTCCCTCCAGTACTCAGCAACACTCAGCAGGGCCCAGGGAATGCAAGGTTTTGTTTGAAAATGTAGGGGATTTAGGTAGAAGACATATAATGGCCTTATGTACTATTATTTTGTTTATAGAATGCAAAAAGAGGAACCAAGTTAGATAGCTCTAAGCCCTTGCATCCTGAATAAAATAAAGAATAATATATTCTATTGTTTGGAGCAACCTGGTCTAGTGGAAGGTGTCCCTGCCCATGGCACAAAATTATCTTTAAGGTCCCTTCCAATCCAAACCATCCTGTGATTTTATTGCTCTGTGTGGGCTCTTTTAATGGCTCTATGAAGGAATAACAGTGACATATATTCCCCTGGGGAAGTGGGACAGGTTTTTTTCCAAAAAGGGGTTTTTTTTGGGAAAAAAATCCAGCAAACACAGAGCTCTGGGTCATAGCCAGGTCTCAGCTCTCTTGGCATGGTGGAAAAAACCACTGCTGGTATCTCATGTGTAACCAGGAGACTTGGCTGCACAAAATGGGTGAAAAAAACCCAAAAAATCAGCTAAGTCTTGTACATAACATTGCTCATTAAAGGAAACAACAAAAAAACCCAGGATGTTTTCCTGTGGGGTGAGGAGACAGCTGAGGAAGTAGCAGAGGATGTGCTAATGAGGGCACGACTTGGATTTACAGCTGAAATATGGGAAAAGAGTTAATTACTGCCCCAATCTTATTAGAAGTGGCAAAGTGTCTTTGATCAATAGGGCTGGCCAAGACTTTGCTTTTATTTTCCAGTATAAGCAGTATCCTTCAGGGCTGGCAGCACATCAGGGCGCTGATGCCCCAGTGACTCAGGAGGGAGAGCAGCACCTGGCAGCTCTGCTCGTGACCCACACATCCCTGGAATTGTTTGGGCTGGGAAGGGCCTTAAAGCTTAAACCTTCCACCAGAGCAGGTCGTGCTGATTTCCTCGGGGTCCCTCAGCCTCCCTCAGCCTTGCAGAGCTCTCACAGCTCCCCACCCTGCTCTCAAACCTGGCCAAGATGAGGAATCCCCTGGGAATTCCATGGCCCTGCAGTGCTCGTGGAGGGCAGGAGGGGAAGATGCGATTTGTAGCTCGCTCCGAATCTGCATTATCTCCATAATTAATCTCTTTGTCTTTGGAGCTAATGATTTTTGAGGTGCGGGAGAGCAGAGAGGTGTGTTTGACCCAGATCTCAGAGCCGGGGCTGTCTGAGGAGCAATGAAGGGCAAGGCTGCCACCCGCAAATCCTCTCTGCTGGGAACCATCCCCATTTCCTGGCTGTGCCTTAGGGACACTGACCCCCCCCAGCTGCTGCTTCACCTGTGCCACGTCCAAAACAAATTCTCCTCCCTTTCCGAGGGGCACGGGCAGCAGCAGCCAGCTCCAGAGCTGCAGCAGGAGCCAGGCTGGAGTGCTTTGCATGTGTAATTGTTTGGTTCGTAAGCGGGACAGAGCAGTGCCCTGTAAAAATCCTCCACCAGACACCTCAGTGCTTCGAGTCCCTGCTTTTTGAAGGGTGAATGCGTGGGGCGGTTCTGAAAAATTTTTTATTTTGTTTGGGTTTATTTGGAATTTTATGCCTTTTAAAATGTCTTGCGTGGACTAATGCAGGACTTCTGCCTTCCAGCCTGTCTGTGGTCACGTTAGGCTGTAACTAAAGGATCATTTTGATTCTAGAAAGAATCAATTATCGATATATTTTTGCTTGGAAATTTCTGTTTCAGATTTTTTTTTTTTGGAGGCCGTATCAGTGCCTCCCTGTCCTTGGTCATTTACCAGCACATGAAATCAGGTTATGGGAGTGATTTCATGACCGAAATTAGTTCTGCATGACACCGCTTCTTGTGTGAAATATCTGGAATTCTGTGGCCAAAAAAATATTAGAATATTGTTGTTGTGGTTAATGTTTGGTTTCCAGAAATCCTAAACAATTATGTTTTCTTTTAATTTCTGTTTTACAATATAGATGCTCTGAAAGGACATAGTATTGAAAGGATATTTTCTGATTTTTTAAAAAATGTATTTTTCTCATTATCCCCTATACCTGAGCTGCCAATTATTGTCCTAAAAAAGGAAAAGGAAAAAGGAAAAAAAGGAAAGCCTGTTGTTACCAGGGATGGATCTGAAGGATTTTTCTCCATGTAGCTGAATCTTCCCTCTCTCTACACTTTCCTCTTTCAGGTCGGTGTTTTGCAGTAAGAGCAAGTGTTTTCTGTGTTCCTGGCAGGTTCCTGTGCTGCACCTACCACAGTGGCATTTTACAGATATTTCCATTTACTCCCCAGAGTACTGGACTGACTCCTGGCTCCGGCACGTGGCTCCAGGAACATCCAGGAACTCCGCAATATCACTCCAGAATCTGTGCTCCTGTACAAGCCAGGACTTTCTCACACTCTCCTCTTCCATTTGAAGCTCAGGTTATTTCACTTACATTAATCCTTCTTCTGCCAGTGCCCATCTCCCCTCAGCAGGATAAACAATCTGCTTTAATTGTGTGTTTTCTTGGCTGCATGTATCATATCTGGCTGACAGAAAACTTCACAATCCTTTGCTCCTTCAGAAATATACTTTAGATGCCCAAGATCTTTTTGTTCTTTTGTGCCCACAATTAATTATTAACAAAATATGTACAATTTCAGCCTACACCTCACCCAGTTCAACATCTCTCATATAGTATTCAAATCAGAAACATATAATCCTGATAAACCAAACTAAAATTTTTATAAAGTCTTATTCCTCAAGATTTAATCTGCTGTCCAGTAAGGCAGGAGGGTCAAGAGTTGAACGACAGATGGTTGTTATTTATAGGTTTGGATAATTATTGTGTTTGTAACACAAACAATCCCTTTCTTGCTGGAAATCCAAACTAAAAAGTGAAAAGAAAGTGATATAATTCCCGTGCATGTCAAGAAATAAGAATTCAGTTTCCACTTGCAGTGCTCAAATTCAGTCATTCCTGCACTCAACACATCCTGGTTTCTCTCTGCATGTCACTTCAGTCACCTTTCAATATGGGAATGAATCTAAACAAAGTTTTCATCCTCTGCTACAAAGCACACCAGGCAGAAGCAGCAAACTTAAAACAGCAGTAAAAACAAGCTTGGTTTCAAAACACAAAACTTCCCAATATTGGTTCACCACTGGAAAAGTGAAGAATTGGTGAGACATGAGACTTCCCATATTTTTTCAGAAACACTCTTCTTGGTTTGTTATTTAATTCCCCTGTTTGTTTTTCCTTTCAGGTAATGGCAAACACTTCCAGCTTTCTTTATAATCATGGAGCAGAAGGATTGGACTAAGCTGCACCCGAGACAAGAAAAGCTACTTTTTTTCCTTTGGGAAGTCGCCTCCAATCCTCCTTTCTCCCAGCACCAATGGATCCATGAACTTACCTGGTGTTTCCTCGGCTCCTTCTCCTGCTCCCCGGGCTGGTGGCTGATAAATACCTACAGGAGGAATGGGATGGAGGTGCTGACCTTCCCCTTCCCTCAGCCTGGAGTTCTTCAAAGTCAGCCTCAGGGACTTCACATTAAATAGAGGAGCCAAGGCAGGAGAGCTCTGCTCCCCCTTCCGTTTGGCTTCCACGGCTGAGTTCTAAAAAAGCTGCACGGAGTTGTCAGAGGTTTCCTCTTACCTTTTTACTGAAGCACAACGGCGTGGGGCTGCTCCAGGACAGGATTAGGTCATTCAAACAGCCCTGCAGAGAGAGTGGAGGCTCAGCGGTACAGAGGCTCCAAAGGCTGGAAAGATCTGATCTTACATCAGGTGAGAGAAGGCAGCTGGCTGGGCAAGCCAATAATTATGATATCAGCTCTTGTTCGCCTCAGGCAGTCCTGCATTTAATAAGAATACAAATATGACTAAGCTGCATTTTTTTTTTTTTTTCCCCTTGTTCTCTTGGTAATTCTTCAGAGAAGTTGGGCAGGTATTGAGCTCTAACTGTCTGGAAAGAGAGCGCTCCCTCTCCACCTCTCTGTTTTCCTTTTGATTTAAAATACCCATCTGTTACCGTGTTTTGCAAACCTATTATCCACCTGTGGTTATTAAAAACACTCTTTCCTGGCATGGAGTTTGCCAGAGGATCCCGAAGCCTCCAGCTCCCAGAAGTTGGTGCCTTTCTTGCATTTGTTCAGCCTGAACTCTCAGCGTGGAAAGGAGCCACGGCTCCACGTTGGAATTTCAAAACATCTTGCACTGTTTAAAGCATCAGAGGAACACTACAAAACCAGTGCACTCAAGATTTTATTCCTTCCCACAACCAGAGGGCCTTAGCACAGTCATAAAACCAGGACTAAATCAGAGGAATAGGTTAATGTGGGCCTGGTTTTGTATATATATAATTTTTTTTTGTGTGTAGATCCCTGTAGAGAGGAACGGGAATTGAAATGTGCAGTTGCAGGAACGTTTGTTCCTGCTGCCCTTACCTGGCTCTGTGCACACTCTCCAGTCCCCTGATCACACCTACTGTAATAATACTCACCTACCTCATAGGGTGTTGTGGGGATTAATTAATGTTTGCAAAGTGCTTTGAAGATGAAAAGCCCTGAATGAGTGCTAAATATAATTATCGTCATTCCACAAAACAGTAGAAACATCTCTGTGGCCCCCAGGTCATTGTATAGGTACACCCATGTTTATCTCCCACGATTATGGTCAGATACTGAACAAGGTATTGAAACTTTGATAAAAATTCCCTGTCTGCTCTGGAGGATGCATTTAAATTCACGTTAAGTTCATGCTGCTCATGGAGTGTTTCTTTGTGATACCTGTTGGAGAATATTTTACACTGATTTCTGATAGAAAAGCTCTGTCAGGGTGCCCACATGACACAAAAACAGGTGGAGGAAAATCCATGTTTTCACCTGTGATGAATTATTTCCTACCAAGAGTTTGCCAGTTTGGTTTTATTAAATTTATCAGAGACTTCTGGTACTAGAAATCAAGACTTTGTCAATTTATCTGCTGGATCTTGTAGAGATGTGGGCATGGACTGTTGGTGGACGTGCCCTTTCCTGTCTGGAAGATCCCAAAGATAGTGCTGGGTAATGACTTCTCTTTTCCAAGGCCTTTCACGTTTGATGTTCCTCAGAGTTCCGTGTCTAAAGCTGGCAGGGGGAGGTTCTGAGATGGCTGGGACTACACTCCACATCTTCACTTCATCATTCCCAAATTCTGCACCGCCTTTAATTTCCAGTTCTTACTGCGATGGCTGGGCCAGACAAACCTGAGATGGTTTTTATGTCAGTGACAGCCCAGCACCAAAGGCAGCCCCGGCCCGAGTGTCCCCCCAGGCTCTTGGGATGCAGCTGCTGCAGCCAGGGAGTTCCTGGTCCCTAAGTCTGCTGTTTTAACACCACCTGGGTGGGTGT
Organism: Picathartes gymnocephalus; assembly: GCA_013390045.1. NCBI lineage: Eukaryota > Metazoa > Chordata > Aves > Passeriformes > Picathartidae > Picathartes > Picathartes gymnocephalus. Next base: position 36,875 of record WEKY01035120.1, read on the forward strand.
GTTCGCTCGAGCTGGAGTCACAGGTCGATTGCAGTGCAGAGATAAGAGCCTGAATGAAAGTGAACCTCTGACTGGAGAGCATTATCTCTTCTTTCCCGGGATAACTATCAGGAGGAAACACCTAGAGGAAAGCAGGGTGTCAGAAATCGCTGCAGATTTTCCTGTCTCTCACTAACCTGGGTCACGGCCTTGGATCAACACCCACTTTTGTGGACATGAGGAGCACAGCCCACCTGCCAGCACTGCTACGTGGGGCTCTCCTTTAGAGTGGCAAAACAGTTTTGTGGCCTTTACTGTCAGTTGTTTTGTTCTTCCTTAGAGAGTTTTGTTTTTAAAAGCTTTTTCTTCAGGAGATGAAGCCAAAGAAAGGAGAGATCAAGACGTTTGCATCAGAACAACCTTGGTTTTGTCAGATGCAGACTAGACTACAGTAATGTGATAACTTTATATCTCTCCTTGGTCTGGGCTTTTATGGAGAGACTGAGCTGTTGATTTGCTGTACTGGCAGCTATGCTAAACTGTTAAATTCTGCTCCCTAACCTGATATTTAATTTTATAGGGGAAAAGTAATTAAAACTGCAGCCATCAAAGTTGCAAAGTAAATATTCAAAACACGAGTCAGTGGAACCAATCCAGTGGTGTCTGACTGTGTCTTCAGCCTGGAGTGATAATGTCAGGTGGAAATGGCCCCTGTCTGCTTCCAGCAGGGCTCAGCTGCCCCGTGAAGGTGATCAAAGTGGGAGGATTGTTTGGTACTTCCCTGTAGGAAGCACTGGAGAGGGAAGAGAAATGCCAGCCTGCCTAAGCGAGCTGGCATGAGGTCCTTGTGGTGAGCCCAGAATGAGCAGCTCCAGACCCTGTTTCCCTGTTCGTTTCCCTGTTCGTTTCCCTCATTCAGGGGGAGTCATCCTGCATGATCTCTTTCCTGCAGTGCTGCCTTTTGGCATCTTGGCTGCACCGAGTTATTTTGTACTAGAAGTCGGAGAAATATTATTATCCTCGTTCTCCACAGTTTGATCCTTGTCCCAAAAGCTTTCCCTGGGCTGGTGCTTTCCAAAGGAAGAGGATAAGCTCAGCTCAAAGCTGTGCCTGACACCTTGTGAGCAATTCAGAACGTTTGATCAATTTTACCATTAAATATTCTTCGATTCCTTGACAGGGAAAAGCACTGCTGACCTCATTATAAACCCCTCCTGCTATTTATAATTGGCAAGAACAGTCTTGTCGATCTGGAAATTTGTCAGCCAGCAGTTCTCCCTATGAACTTCACTTTTTGCCCAGCCAGAGCATAAATTAATCCCTTTGATTAAATATTCCTGCTTAATTTAGTAGTGGGATAATTGCTTATTTTTAATACATTGTTTATATTTTATTATGCAGTGATGGCAGCAGTATTTGTTATCATAAATAGCTTTGTAGGCTCACAATTTTTGTATCCTAACATTTGGATGATAAGCTCACAAGCTGACTTAAGACGTAATCTAACCAGCTATTCTGCCACCATTAAATAGGAAAAGTGGCCCAGCATCTCTCCCTTGGGATCACCTGAGGGAAGACACACCTGGGTGTAACTTTAACCGTCTGCTGGGCTGCCTTTAAATAGTAGTCAGGGCTTGCTTTTTATCTTCTGAGATATCCCTAGGGAATACACACCTTGGTTTAACCTACATACGCTTCAGTCCATCTCTGTCCCTCAGAAGCAATCACAGGCGCATTTATCCGGCAGTTTGATGTGTCTAGAGAAACACATTGGTTAAACTGAGCTTAGCAGGGTCAGCGTTCCAAATATTTCACCAAATCACAGGATGGAGGGGAACTTAAAGCCCATCTCCTTCCACCCCCTGCTGTTTTGTGTTTTCCACAAAACCAGGTTGTTCCAACCTGGACTTCAACACTTCCAGGGTTTTAAGAGAGTATAATTCTCATTCCCTCTTCTTTTGGCAAAACATATCTGTATTTTGCCCTGTTAAATACAGGAGGAGCTGTGAGCGGGAAGAGTGAAGGATAAAATCCACCAGAGAGATCTGAATTACATCCTCCAAAACTGGCATGCCCAGAAGATGCTCCTTCGTTGCCATTCGCAGGACTTTCAGCTTGCTAATTGTTCAATCTTAAATTCAAATATAAAGAACCATCATTATACACGAAACGTCATTTCCTGGCCAGTGATTTAGTGCTGCCCGTAAAGCCCAGCATGGGGAGCAGTGTGGCAGCCGCTGTAAGGTGTTATTTTGTTATTTTGGAAATGAGGGCGAGCTCAAGACACGGGGTTGGACCTGGCCTTGTGCCTTTCTGCTCTAGGTGAAATTCAGGAAGGGGATGTGGACAAGTGTTACAGTCCTTGTGCCACCAGCACCGGCCTTTGGTTTGCCTTTCTGACAAGACTGCTATTAGTGTGCAGCTTTCAATGCAGGAAGGAGATAATTAATTAGAGAGAGAGAGAGATTGGGCTAATAATTGGGGGTAATAATCTCTGATTGTCCTCACAGGTTTATTTTGCCTCGTGCTTAGTTATTTGCTCCTTCTATATTCAGTATCAGGACCCTGCGTTGTTCCGGGGTAGCTGGAGCTGGATCCTTCTCCTGTCCTTAGGGAGGAATTCCCGTTCCTCCTTGGAGCTGATCACTGTAGAAATATAAAATTTCAGACCTCAGAATCGGGTGGGAATGCCCTGCAACAGATAATAAACCTTCTTCTCTCCTCACAGAACGCACTTAGTGAAGAGCTGGCAGCATTCTGTCAACTTTCCCTTTTTTGTTGACACTGCACTTCAGAAAAAGCCTTTTGTGATTTTTTTCCCCGTATTATTTTTTTGTTACGAGGTTAACAGAAAGCGAGCAGGCTTTCCTAGCCTGCAGCTGCTGGATGAGTGGTAGCTTGGCAGGCTGTCTTTGTTTGTTTGGTCTTATGGCTTCTGCATTTTTGGCTGCCAGGCTGTTCCCAACATCACAGAGCTGTGCAGAGCGAGGCTGGCGGGGGAGTTTTGGGGACATGACAAGAAAAGGAGAGAGCCTCCCTTCCACCAGCTTCCAGAGCATGGGAACGGGATGGATGTCAAAGTCAGGGGTGTAGAAAAATGTGGCCAATGCCACCAGACAATGACGGAATCCCAGCAGTGCTGCCGATACTGGAGAGGTTGATCCTCTGTCTCGTCACCTCCAACTCCTCTATCTGAGCAGGACTTTCCAAAGGTCAAAGGAGAATGCTGCTGCATCCTGGTTTTGAGGCCCTCCCCGCTTTTGTGGGAGTTTCAAGAACTCGTGGATCTCCAAGGGAGACCTTTGAACCACATGAGTCTTCCCAACCCAATCCTGTCACACTCCTGACTCTGGATATGTTGTGCAGGTTTGGCCACTTGGTGCTCAGGCATGAGCAGGGAAATGATCACTCATCCATGACTTCATTCTGTTGCTTCCAAGGCTTGCTGCCTGCTCTTTTTATTTTCCATTTATTTTAGGCTGAGGGGTGATTTCAGAGGTGTTGAATAACTCACACCTTCCCTCAGTGATGTGCAACTTTTAGTTCCTGGGATTTTTTTTTTTTTCTGTTCCTCCTTGCTGATGCTCTGTGGTGAAAATGTAGCATCACTTCTGGAGCTGTGGCAGAGCTCAGAAGCAGAATTAGTTTGTGAATAAGATGTTGCTTGGTGGTTCAGATGAAAATGTTTGCAGTTCACTGCACTTCACAACCCAGGATGAAACACTGTGCTCTGGCACTGCTCCTTCACAGCAGCAGAAGAGAATTGCTGGAGTGCCTCTCCACATCCACAGCTCGCAGAACCTCCTAAATCCCTTTCCAAAAATTATGAATTCAGGAATATTGCTCTGGATTTTGCCTTGCCTAATGTATTTTCTGTAGAAGTCAGGCTTCACCTAGAGATAAAACACAAAACCCTCTTGGTACCACAACCTTTAACCAAGTTTCTCTCCAGTTAGGGACATGATTGGTTCTAAACAGGGTGATTAATATTTAGCCAGCTACAAGACAGCTAACAGTGTTTTACTCCTGCCAGAGGCTTAGGCTAGCACATGATTATCTTCTTATAACTGGCTTGGCAGAAACGTGTGTGTGTGTGTGTGTGTTGGTTTGGTGTTTCTTTTTTTTTTTTATAGCCCCTTGACCATGTTCTAATAACCAGAACAACTGGTCTGTCTTCTTTCCTTCTTGAAGTGTGTGCTTGGATGTTCCTGAGTGCTCCATGAGCAGCCAGTGCCAATACATGCACACCCTTTTTTTTGTGTTTCTTCACTTCCATAGAATCTGAGGGAATGTTTTTTCCCAAGGTTTCCAAAGTATCAATGGGAGAAACACTCATGCATCAGCAGAACTGGGTTGTGTCGCAGGTTTAGGAATACTACTCAAATTTAGTTCTTGAATCACAGAGTCCCAGGATGGTTTGGTTTGGAAGGGACCTTAAAGATCATCTCATTCCAAGCCCTACTCAAACACTAAACCTGGCTGAAATGTGAATTTCTTGCGAGCTCCTGAAGAGAACACAGTTATACCTGCAGGATTTACAGGTAAATCTGGCAGGGGTGTGATATCACCCCTCCAAGGTGTTGTCTCAAATCCTACCAGCCATTATTGCACTGATTTTGAAAAAGAAAGGAAAACTGAGAAGACCTGACCTGGGACATTGAGAAGGAGTGACACACTCGGGTTTTCCTAATTAATTACAATGCAAACACAGCCTGGGATGAATTCTTTGACCCAGACTAAAGCAGTGCCTGGATTTGGGGAAATGAGCAGCATGTTCAGCAGGAAGGTTAGGGAGTTACAGCTGGCTGGAGTCAGGTTTGAGCTGAACTCCCAGTTCCTGTGTTCAGAACTTTGGAGCCATCAGGTCAATAATCAGAATCCCCAGGTTCTCCCCATCCTGTCCAAACCATTTTCCCATCTTTCCTGGGCCGTCCTCCCTTCACCTCCACCCCCAATAGTGGAAAACACAAAAACCTTGTGCTTCCTCAAGCAGCCACTGAAATCATCCCAGAGGTATTATCTTAGAAACAAGAAAATGATTCAATGAAAGAAGGAGTGAATCATGTAAATACCCAGAGAGTTGTACCTCAGCAATGTCCCTCCCTTCTGAGTACAAAGCAAAGAACAAAAGCAGGCTGCTGCCTGGCATGGGCCCCTCCTAGATGACTTACTGGGACTGTGAAATCATCAGAAGCCTCAGAAAGAAGTGCTTAGGCAGCGTTTATAACTTGATTTTCTTCTCTTCAGTCCCCTATGAGCGTGGACCTGCTCGCTGCGTTCTCTTGCTTACAGTCCAGAAGATGGATGAGGAAGGCAAATATTTAATACTCACAGATTTCTGGGTGCCTTTTACATTTTAGAGGCTGACAATGGATTTTTAGAGCTAAAACTCATTGCATAGACGAAGAGGCATAAATTTTATAAGGTCGTGAAGATATGAAACCACATTTTTATTGCTGAGGATGGTTTTAAACCCGCTCTTAGAAAACAGGCAACGTGAAATCTTGTGGCCTGTTCAAATGGAGAGTTATAATGGGAGGTAAAAATCCTGAACAGGCCATTAATTTCTATCTGGCAAGCAAACCAAGATTGCTTCAGCACTTAGAGGAGCTTCAGTGAGAATGAAATATTGATCTCAGATTGCCAGATTTAAAATTAAATATATGAGATACAAGAGTCAGCGTAACCCACTCTAGAAGGTGTTCAGCGCAAAGTATGTTGTGAAAGAGCCCAATTATTTTGTGAAGAACCATTGTACGAAAGATGAAAATACTTAAGGAGGATAAAAAGGCAGTAATTGCAACCCTGAGGTTCTCATTCTAAATTCAGTCAAAAATATTTCACCCTAAAACAAGTGTTTTGAGTTCATGTGATCCTTGACAGCCTCCAGCCCATAAAGTTCCACAGGAAGCAACAGGATCAGCCCTCCCCCACCGTCAGCTCTCTGCCAGTCCTGAGTTTTTAATGGTTTATTCAGTGCAAAGGGAATACTCTGCAGCTACTCCACATTGCTCAAATGTCTTTGTCAGTGGTTTTTTTTTTTTCCCCTTTCTCACCGCCCTCCTCTGTTGTTTTTCTGCACTGTGTGCTTTTCACTCCAGCTCTTGTGACATCAGTGGCGAATGTCTGTGAGGAATCGCCTCGGGCCAGTGTGACTTTCAAAGGATAAGACAATTTGTTCCCTTGCCAATGAACAGTTTATTACATTTCTAATTATTGTTATTAGTCTGGCAGGTGGTGCCATGCACGATATTTTTACAACTGCCAAAGATGCAGGTACTTCTTTCATGATGGAAAAATAGCCTGAGTGAGATTTAAAGGAGAGCCAGGTGCTCCGCTGCTGTATGTGCTGGATAATTCTTTGCACTAATGTGGTGTCCTGGTTAGTTTTAAATCTTGAGTTGAAACATCCTGACTCCTGGAAGATTTTGTTGTGAGACCAATTGTAATTAGAGCGTGTTAGCAGGTTAGATACGGAGGTTTCTCTCCCTCCCTCACAAGTTCTTTCCTCTAATCTTTATTACTCTACTTGTTGTGCAAATCAAAGACTCATCATATTTATAAACTCTAACTCAGAGTTCACGTTAATCACTGCCTAAGAATACTGAATACCCCTTTCCCGATGAAGATCTGGGCTCCTAAACATGGAGATTTGACTTTCTCTGCTCCATGGGGTTGCATGCAGTCAGTTTAAAGAAATGAAAATGATATAAATACTCTGTGCAAGTGCAATTCCATAATATCGCTCTCGAGCGGCCCAGTCCAGTTCCACCCATTGCTTCCTGTACAGAGCAGTTTGTGGAACTGAGCAACCTGATCTACTGAAA
>WEKY01035122.1:0-66521 GCA_013390045.1 Picathartes gymnocephalus
TACATAAATATATAAATTAAGAAACATCTATAAAATTTAAAAGCTAATGGTTAAATAAGAATGTTGTAGTGCTAGCATTGTGACTGTGGCCTTGAAATACAGTAAAACTTATTTCCAGCTGATTTCACTGCTCAGCCTAAAGATGGGAACTTTATTGGTATTTTAGAAATTGCTCTGAAATAGTCAAGATTAAATCTCTATTGCATTAATGCATTGGACTCTGATCTGCGTGAGCATTAATAATAATGAAAAATTGCTTCAAGACAGAGTATGAGGAAAGTATATGGAATTTAAAATATTCTGTACTGATCAGAATACTGTTCTTATCTAAAAGAATGTTTTTTCCTTCTAGCCTGACCTTTGTTTATATATGTTCAGGCATTTTGAAGTTATATGAGCTTTTCATATACAACATTCTTAGTAAATGGATTTTTAAGGTTATACTTGTGCAAGCACTGTCTGAATTTGTCTTCCAACATATTATTTCCTGAGTCAAATACTGAAATGCCTTTGTTCTAAAAATGCATTTATCCAAAGAATGAGAAGTATGCAGCATTCCTATCAAAACTAAAAACAGCAAAAGTGTTCATGAAATTAGACTTCAAAGGTGTCATTTTTATTTGTTTTCCCAAAGGGTATACAAGAGACACATCATTTCTGGCAATGGTGGTGGATATTGTCCAGGAGCTGAAGCAACAGAATTCTAACCTCGTGTATGGTAAGGATGTCATTATAATCCTTTCTACTTCCTCATTGGGTATGCTCATCATTTTCACATTTTAGGATGAAAATACTGGTCTCATGTTATGCAGCATTTCTGGTCTGGCTGGAGCCAGCTGGGCCTCCAGTGATGTTTGATTTCAGCTTTAGCTGGTTTTTATCTCTCTGATGTGCTGCCTTTCAGTGTGTTCCTTACATTATACCATCCAAAGGACTGGTTGTGTGTACCCAGGAGAAGATAAAAATCCCAGCCTGCTGCTGCTGCTGCTGCTCAGAGGCTGTGTGTGCTGACAGAGGAAGCCTCTCCTTGATTTCCAAGGCAGCCAAAGCAGGACAGGCTCTCCCATGGTGCCCTGCCACGGTTCCATGTGACATACCAGAAATATCCTACTTTGCCTCATAAGTTTCATGATTTACCCCAAATTTCAGGGCTCTTTTAGCTCTGGTACCTTCTGCTAATATTCTGTGTGAGCAACGGGCTCCAGCAGCTGTTGTCACTAACATGGCACATCAGGCTTCAGCCTGTGAGAAAAGATTTCTTCTCTTCCCTTCCTTCCTCTCCAGAGTGTTTCAGGAATTTTGAACATAACCAGCACGGGCTTGAATTGAGCAAAACTTTCAGAGTGACAGGGCAAAATCAGTGAGGATTTAGTGGGATAAAAAGGTGGGAATGATGGTTTGAGCTGTCATCTTCAGGCTTAGTAAACAGTGTGGCCAGGAAACACCTAAAAGGATGGGCAGGATTTGCAGGGTGTTGTACTGAGCAGTGACACCTGCCTTAAAACTAACAAAGCATAGGTTTCATTTAGCAAAATATAGCAGAGAAATCTTGTCTGGGTTTTGTTGTTTTATAGCCTTTATTAACACTATTGGGATGTCAATTTCTTCATGGCCTTGTGTGAAAGCTAAAGATTCTTTTGGAATGTGAACAGAAAGACATCTCACTGTGTAGAAAAGGAAGGAAGTGATCAGGTGGTGAGATCACAGAGAGGCTTCTAAGATCCTTTATATTTAATAAATAAATTATGATGTAAAGAAAATATTTTTAAAACATAAAACAAATTGCCCTTTTTTTACTCATAGAAACTTCCTGAAATACTGACTGGACATTGATATGATATCTTTGGATTTGTGTTTCTTTTTGATCTTGCTTAAAGATCTTTTAATACAATGCACAATGTTCCTTTTTGAAGTGCAATGCTGGGCTGTTTCCATCCTCAATGAGGACACTTGGAATGTGTTGTTAATACTGCTGGTGATCCAGAATCTGTGCCAAACACATGTTAATATAATTATACCAAGTACTTTGGCATGAATTTTCTTTTTGTTTCATTATAATACTTTATAATATACATGCAGCATTTAGGTATGTGTATTTGGCATGTATTTTTTTACACTAAAGTAAAAATAGGACTCTTTTCAGAGCTGTTATCATCTCCCATGTTTCTCCCCTCCAAACTACCACTCCAGATTACTTTTTAAGAAACAGGACCTACTCTTTCAAAATTGGCAGCCACCAGATACAAATTTCAGTGTGCTACAAGATCTGTAAAAGTGTGTAAGCTCTGAGGTGCTCAGTGCTGTTTTGTAGCCACTACTGTTACCTAAATTTTTTCCCTCCTTCCAGGGTCTTTATAACTGTACCCTATTTCTAAACCCTATTTTTTTTACAGTGTGTGATCCAGTGATGGGTGACAAGTGGAATGGAGAAGGCTCTATGGTGAGTACTCTTCTGTTTGGATTCTTTGTGTATGTTTGTTTTATAAAGATGTATAAAGTTTTATTAGTTTTTAAACAACAAACCAAGGTGCTTTACCTAAGTGTAGCTTTGGATCCCAGCATCAAGTAAGTTTGTACTTGATTTTCTTCTATTTGGATGAGATTGGTATCAGGAAAGAGCGACAGCTGCACAGCACTGGGATTATTTCTGGCTCACTCCTGAGACAACAGAGGGAATACAGACCCTGTCCACAGGAAGATATCCCCCTGCTCCCCATCCTTGTCTCTCCGGAGTTCTCTCAGCTTCTATCAAGAGCTGTGTGTTGGCTGGTAGCCTGGCTGCCATTGTCAGTCATCCTGGGAATTGACACAGCCCTGGAACCTAAATGAAAACAACTTATTTCATGTGGGATCTGACAGCTGTTGGGCACTGGGCTGTGATCTGTGACAGAAAGGTCCTGTGTGCCAATACCAGGCTGCACACTGACAAAATACCATTCATTTTTCATCAAAAATTTTTGAACAAAATAGTTTGGTTTGGAGCTAAGGACATGAGTGAGCTGGTCATGGTGAGAGAGAACTTGAAAGTTCACCCAGGCATCATTTCCTTTTAATGCTGCCAGTTTAGGCCCTACTACTTAAAAATAGTGCTTCTTGTCCCCTCCAGGGAAGAAAGGGCTGTTGGTGACATTGTCCCCAGCTGGAGAATGCTCTGCCACTGCAATTGCTGAGCTTGGAGCTGTCAGGTCACTCAGTGGCTGCAGGAGTGGTGGTTTAGGGAAGGAGAATTGCAGTCCCACATTTCAGACACTGCTGACAACTTTTGACAGTGTTTTTCCTCCCCAGTATGTGCCCAAGGATCTCCTGCCAGTCTACAGGGATAAAGTTGTACCTGTTGCAGATATAATCACTCCTAACCAGTTTGAAGCTGAGTAAGTGCTTATTTCCTTTTCTAGCCCCAGACTTGGGGAAAAAAGCGGGGAAGACTGATACCCCTTAATTTTGTCTCAGTGTAGTGCCTTATGTGTGTATGTGTCGGGGTTTGGGTTTTAGCTGTTACTTTCAAGTGGTGTTTTTCACATAACCTCAACTGCTGCGTGTTGAAACCAATAAAAAAATCCAGAAGTTATGTGAGGAAAAGATTCTTGTTGTTTTCTCCAGTCTCTTATTTCCATGATTATTTCTTGCAATCGCCAGAGGCCTGTTTGTAGGGCAGGTTAAAAGAATACCTTCCCCATCCTTACCCATTACTATGAAAATTTTTATGATGTGCCAGAATATCAGAACTGAAATCGTTTGGTTCATTCTTCTCCCACAAAATTAGATTCAGAAATACCACCATGGCAACATCTCATAGGGGCTAAGAATTTAAATGCCTCCTGCCTGTCCTGTCTACATAGCTGTGACTCTTTGGTCAGGAGATAATCTGTGGTGGTGCAGCACAGGCTGTCCCCTTAAGGGGAGGGAGCAGCTACATGGGAGAGGGAGAGAAGACACTTGTGAGGGGATTTTTGTGATGCAGGGATCTCTGCAGGAAGCAGGGTAGGACTGGTGTGAGTGCACTTCAGCAGCACTGTGTGTCTGTGCACGTAGCCTTTCAACACAGAGGTCTGGACTAGCAGACCGTGGAGCTACAGATGGGTTAGGGCTGTTTGGTGCAGTCTCAGCTTTCCTCCTTTCAAAGGGCAAACAAACAGTCACTGCCTGGAGAACTCTGCTCTCTTAAGGTTTCTGTTTCATTCCCAGGTTGCTCACAGGCAGGAAGATTTACACAGAAAAAGATGCACTGGAGGTAAGTAGGCAGAGGGTGGGGAGTGTAAGGTCTCTTTCTGCATTCCTGCCTGCAGTGCTGCAGTTTGCAGTTTGTCTTTAACCTTGGAATCACTTTGGCCTCTGTCCTTTCCATGTGTTTAGCATTGAAGCTTGTACACTCCAGGCACAAAAAATTTCCTGTTTTAGGGACAGAATTCTGAAGAAGCTTCCTGAAAGAACTCCAGATAAAGGGATTACAGTGGTAATGAGTACATCTCTCTGAGCTTGCTTTCTGCAGTGAAAGAGGAGTGGCAGCAGATACCCAGACACTGCCAGCTCTGTGGATATTCTTTGGTTGGGGTGAAAACCCCAGGAGACCCTGAACATCAGGAACCTGTCTGGGGCTCTGCTGTCCACACTCAGCAATGCTGAATGTGAGGACAGCTTTTCCTCGTTCTCCCAGATAAATCCCCAGCATTGACAGCTGCTGTCATTGCCATCTGCAGATGATAGATGGCCTGCAAATATATTGCATCGAGGTGTAAAGATTTGCCCTCTCACGCAAAGTGAAGAAAATAAAAAGCTGTAGGGCTTGGTGGTGAAGGACAAAATAGAAATACAGTTTTATTGATGCCTTGAGAAGGACTGAGCTCTTTGTTTTGTTGGCTATTCAAGTGCTTTCATAATGGACTGATCTTATTCCCTGCAGTTTGGTTTTGAACTTCAAAAGAACACAAAATCTTTAAACAAACAGCAGCTGCAGTGGCACCCTGGAGAGTAGCTGGGGGTCTGTCAACCCAGATGTTTGTTGTTTTTTTGCTGTAGCAACATCAGACAACACGGGTTGGTCACCATCCCTTCACAGCAGGAAGCAGCGACAGAGATCTCATCTCTTTGAATTTCCACTGCCCCAGTTTCGCATTACCCCACTGTGCTGGGTGTGGGTGATGAGCTGTGCTTCATGCCACTGACTGCTATCTGCATCTCTGTTCTTCTGTTCTCATCCTCACCAGTGGAACCAGTGTCTTGAGGGGAGCATCATTAGCTGAGCAGCCACTAGTTTTAAATTTGCACATTTCAGCTGCTAACATGAGTTGCATGTGCTAAACAGTTTTGCCAATTAGTTTTCTGACTGATTCATGCCATAGCTCTGATTTGTGATGGGCTTTGAAAAAATCTCTCCCAAAGAGACAGAATTATACTTAGACATGGAAACATTTTGAAAGCAGTTGTTTGCAGGATATTATATTTTAATCTGTCTATCTTTCCAGCTGCATGTCATATATGGGTCTGAGTAATAATCCATGCTGGAATTTGTCCTCTTTGGAGGTGGTAGGAATTCTGGCATTGATTTCCATAGTTTCATGCTTGCTTTCCTTTCTTTAACAAGACCTGTGATGACAGTAGTGTCTTCTAACATAAAATTAAGTATGATGTAATATTAATGTAGAAGGTACTATGTCCTACGACTAGAAATAGTGGAGATTAGGGTCCTGGTGAATTGTGACTGAGAAATGAAATTTAGTTTAATTATGCTGGTGGATTTACTGCTTCTTTAAAACCCAGCTGATGTCTGTGCAGAGAGGTCTGACAGCTGAAGAAACTTGGAGGCTTAGACAAGAAAGAAAAGCAATAAAGTATTAAAAAATAGCAGAAATAAATCCTTATCATTCAGCTGCTCATGAGTCATAGCTAGCCTGAGAGGATTTTTAGTTAAACTCTTCTGGGAGAATTAATATTTTATCCATGTTTTATACTAAACTCATTATTTGAAGTCATTCTTTTTTCTGTGAAATCAAAATCACTTCTGTCTGTAGCAACCAATTGTGATGTCAGAAGTAGAGTATTAATGAGTTTAAGTAAGGAACACACAATGAAAATACATCTACAAAGGTGTATACCTCACAGGTGTGGTTTGGGGGTTGAAACAGAATGAGAAAAGAAGATTGAGATAGACACACTTGTGCCTCTGATTTAAGTTTTTAAATTTTTGATAACTCTAAAAGTAGTAGCTAAATAAGATTTCATGAGCTGGAGTTGTTGGCTTTCTAGCAAATGCTTCAAGATTCCAGCTCAGGTGCACATGTCTGTATATTTATTCTCTTATTCTTTTGATAATATATTTTGAAAATATGATGCAGGCAAAAATTCTGATCACAGCTGAAACAGAGTATTCTTTCCAGAGGAGTATCCAAAGATAACACAAACAGAGATGCTTGTATATTTTAACAAGTGTGTACATTTAAATGTGCATGTTTTGATTCCCCTGTTTCAAAGTAATGCCCCTAATTCAAGTAGATCATTTTAATAGAAACTGTTTTTTTCTCTTTGCAAAAGATGCCAAAATAAGGTGCTTGTTAAAAATCCTCAGTACTGTGAATGAAAGTGTAATCAACACATATTGCAGTCACTGATTCCTGCCTTTTTGCACATTGAAAGGTAATGGATATGCTCCATGCCATGGGACCAGAGACTGTGGTAATCACAAGCTCAGATCTACAGGCACCTCTAGGAAACGACTACCTGATTGCTCTGGGAAGCCACAGAAAAAGTAAGTCAAGAGCTCCTTCCTTTCCTGTGCTTTATTTTAACCTGTCTGTGCTTGAAGGAGTAGTTTCATTCATCAGGCCTATCTGTAGTGCATGGAAGGAGCTCAGACCCCCAAGGGAACACCTCCTACAGTAATATCAGGGGTGGTAAGACTGGGGCTGCTCCATGAGGGAGGACAAGAACTGAGTGTGATCATAGCACAGGCACAACTCTGTCTCCACCCCTGGCACAGACCCACAGGTGAGCAGGGCAGGGGGTGATGGCAGACAGGTCCCAGTGACAGTCCAGAGTTAGGGAGACAAGCCAGGTCTGAGATTAATCTGGAAAATTCAGTAAGTACATCAGGACAACAGGGCTGTACACAGGAATATCTGCAACGTAGCTCAGACAAGGGTGCTTGTGCCCAGGCCTGGGCTTCTGTGCAGTTCGTGGACAGAGGAGGAGGAAGATGTCCTAGGGGAGGTTTATTGGGACTCTTACAGCCCCTGGCAGTGACCCTGGTAGTAAGGATATAAAACAGGAACGTGGCATGTCTGAATGCTTTTTGAAAAGTCACACTGTGCTGCTAGCAGATTGTTCCTCCCTTGATAGGTTATAAAATACCTTCTGCTTCTTCTCTGTATCCCCTTCTATACTGTCACCAGGATTCACTGTGTGTTCAGACTGTCACACAATGTTTCCACCTGAGAGGGGCACGGTAATGAGGGATGAAAAGTGAAGGTGGCAGCTGCCTCCTCCCTCTTAAAAAAGTATGTACAGTATAGAAGTTGTAAGTGCTATCCCAAGTTGGCCAAGTTTGGGGAAAGGCCGTGCCTTTTAAAAGGAGCTGGTACGAAGTTTACAATTCTCCTTTATGTCCCAAACAGCAAAGGAATTCAAATCTGATGATGACTTCTAAAAGGATTTCTTTTTAAATTCTAGTAATTGCTATTGTATTAGTTGCTGAATCTGTCACTTAACTGTGTATCTCTGTCGTAGCTAAAGCAGATGGCACCAGGATAACACAAAGAATTCGAGTGGAGTCTCCTAAAGTGGATGCTGTCTTTGTTGGAACAGGAGACCTCTTTGCTGCTATGCTTCTGGCATGGACACACAAGCACCCAAACAATTTCAAGGTGGGGAAGAAGTTACTAATCTCTCTGCAAGTTTGAATCTTGTTTCTCCTGAGTTTTTTTGAAAACTTTTAACCTGTGACAGATTTTTTACAGACTGTCTTCTGCTTTGGCTTTTTTCTCCTCACCTCAGGAAAAGCCACAAAATTTCCCTTTTGCCAAAAGGGACATTAAACAGTCATATTTCAATTAGATTGATTTTGTAATTTTGCCAAATAAGATTATATTCTTTCTAGAGAGACAGACTGCATGCATATATATTATTACATTTTTCATCCTCACTTCGTAATAAGCACTGAAAATCATTTCTCAAGTCCATTTTTCTGTTTCTTTCCCTTAAGGACATAGAGTCCTTGATACAGGTATGATTTCTAATACCTGTTTGAGGAGAATTAAGTCAAAAATTCTTTTTCCCAAACGCTGCATTGCATAGTTGCCATCCCATTTGTCAGTCACATTTTCCTCTTAGAAGCAGTGTTTTTGAAATAATATTAATTAATATTAAGTAATATTAAAGTAGGCAGCTGAAGTTTTACTAAACCCTGAATATGTTGTGTTGATGCAGGTGGCATGTGAAAAGACTGTGTCAGCCATGCAGCATGTTCTGCAAAGGACCATTAAGAGTGCAAAAGGTAAATTCATCCAGACCTTGTTCCCGTGTTCTGCCTGGATTGGCATCAGAAGAAATATTCAAGGAGCTTTCTGGGTTTCCTGACTAAAGGCAGCCCCTGAGCGCAGAAGCAGGCAGAGAATTTACAGAATGAGAGTTTGGTAGTTTTGTCTGCATTTTCCTGCTGTGTCCTCCAAGCCCATTTTTGACCAGAGCCGACTGCAGATGTCACTGTTTAGCTTGTGGTGGGTGACAGTCGTGCTGACTGTGCCTGACTCAGCTCTGCAAAACCAGCAGAACTGGAGGAGATGCTGAGTTTGGTGTGCCAGAGAGCTCTTGCTGCTTCAGTGTATCTCACTCACTGTCCCTCTGAGTGTGTGTTTAGCACTGAGAGGGATTTATCAACTAATAATAGTTTCTTTGCTGTGTTGGCCCTTGTGAGGAGCGATTTTTTTCAGCTTCTCTCCCCTTGGAGTTCCCCTGTCTTTCAGTTCTTGAGGAAATCTGTGGGTTCTCTGAGCATGACTCTGTGACTTCCTGATTAACAGCAGAGCTATGTTTTTTTCCTGGAGAGAGGTGTGAAACAGTGGTGATAAATCACCGTGCTGACCTGGGTGTTCCACCTTGGAAGCCTTTAGCAGGGGGGCAGTAGGAGAGATTGGGGAAGGGAGGAAGGTAGAGAAAACTGTGGGGTAACAGAACAATGTAACTTGTTTCTTTTTGTACTGCTGTTTTTAATGACATTCTAATGTCATCTTTTTAGTGCAAGCTGGAGAAGGAAACAAACCAAACTCAGCCCAGCTGGAACTGAGAATGGTCCAAAGCAAAAAGGACATAGAAAACCCAGAGATCATAGTGAAAGCCACCGTGTTATAAAGGCTCCACGTCTCCAATAACGCACAATGTGTCGATGTCCTCATTTCTTTCCTGTAAATTGTAATATTTGCCTTAGATCTGTGACTAAGAAACCTGACTTTCATGAAATAGTGCCCAGCATAGGCAGATATACACTCTCAAACATATGTGCTGGCCTTGCTCAGTTTTAAAAACAGAACAGTTAGTGTGCATTGAAGCATATTCCCAGGTATCCCAATGTCTGTCAGATTCACTTAGTCCGTGTGACTACCCAGGGCAAGAGAGCAGTGTTCCTGCCTTGCCAAAGACTGTAGATGTGAATTTGCTAAAGGAATGCTTGACTGACTGGAAAATGTATTTCAAGATGGCATCTAGTGCCAATGGAGCTGGCTCCATGCTCCCTTTTCCTGGAGGTACCTGGTTACCTACTCTGGTATTCAGTATCTCAGCTGCTATGAAACTAAGCAGGGTTAAAGCTACACACACAGTTCTGGTTGTGTGTAGGAGTACTTTGAAGATGTTTGGCATGTTCAGTACTCTGAAGTGACCTTGAGGTGTCATTCATGTTGCTGATCTCTGCTCCTGTTTCTTGTCCATGAACAGCTGCACAGTTTCAGTTGTCACAGGTTCTGGCTGCTTATTTCTCATGTCCGTGGGTGCCCACATGATTTTCCTCCAAAAGCTGCTCCAGAAACATCTTCATGAACAAGATCATGCCTTTATTCAGTAGCACTGGTTAGAAGTGTGTAGTTCTACCTCTGAGGCCAGGTTTGATTCTCTGTTTTTTAACTAAGGACAAAAGAGAAAGCAGCTCTTAGCCTGGGAGTTGGCTGCCTTGGTTTGTTCATCGTGGGTGGATGTACTTACAAATACATGGGCACTTCCACTTAACGTTAGTGAGCACTGCTGGCAGGCTTAGCAATGAAGCAATGTGGGAAAAGTAGCATTTTTGGTTTAGTAAGGTCTGGTCAGTTACATGTGTTTACCAAATGCAGTGAAACAGAAAAATTGATTTGTTTATCATGTCTCTGCAAGCAACACCAATTAGAGATTACAGAAATGCATTATTATTATGATTATGATTATTATTATTAATGCATCTTGATTTCAAAATTCTGCTTGATAAGGCTTCAAAATAGGATTTTTAATCATTTCCATGTCCAGTGGATCACAGCCGCCTACATACTAAAGCAGCAGGGCAGGTCTGCTGACAGGTATTGGCCACTCACACTTTCGTAGGATTTCTGTGTGGGATTCATGTTCTTGCTTGTCCCAAGATGAGGTCTAGTGTGATGTTAAATCCAAATCGAGTTGATGAGCTTTACTTGTCTCAGACTGCATAAGGGGATTGAAATTGCATTTCTGATTGATTTCCTCTCCTGCATTTGGCACTGAAAGTGAAAAAAAAAAAAATCATGTTACTTGAGAATTTAAGGGAAAAATAATCAGCATGAATTTATCTACAAAATGTGACTCTACTGCCACAGTGTTTCGTAAGCACTGTCATGAAATAACTTTCTAGCAATTACTGTGTTGGTGTTGTGAACAGCTGCTAAAATTAGCCATCAGTAACAGAGAGATGAGCTCATGGCTGATCCCGACCTGTAAAAAGATGTGAACTACCTTGACAGTGTGTACAAGTATGTGATGGGAAGCAGTGAAGAAGGAACCAGGCTCTTTTCAGTCGTGCCCAAGGAAGTGATAAATAGGCAATGGCATAAATTAAAATACAGGAAAATCCATGTAAACGTTAAAAAAATATAATTCACTGTGAAAGTGATCAAACACTGGCACAGGTTGCCCAGAGAGGGTGTGGATTCTCCATCCTTGGAGACACTCAAATGCTGAATTGACATGGCCCTGAGCAACCTGCTGTACTTGGCCCTGCTTCCTCAGGGGGTTGGAGCAGAGGATCTCCGGAGGTCCGTTCCAACCTCAGCCATTCCATGATTCCCTGAGCACATGGAACTGCCTTTCTTTGCAGCACTGGATTTTTAAATTTTGTTCTCCCTGCAACACAAACTTCCAGATGGGCTGGAAAATACTCATATTAATATTTTGCCCCCTTTTTAGATAAGCTGCTGTTTGCTTGGGCAGTTGTGCCAGGAAGACAATTACCTCTTTTGAGATAATTGCTTTCAGCAAAGATATTTAAATACTGTAGCTGGTGATGCATTTCAACAGTTGAACACGAAAAGGATTTTAACTGTTTCTAACATGGATTAACCAAGTGCTGCATGCCATATTCCAAACATAACTATGAGTTTATTAATCTTTTAAAATTAGACTGTTTCATGTGGAAGTGTATAATCCCTACAGTGTATAAGCCCTTAGGAAGAAGGGATCAACATCCTGGACTTCTCTGCCTGTACAGACAATGGTCAGTGCCCTTTTAGTAAGTGTGAGACAGCACAATTTTATTTTGCCATTAGAATAGACAGACTTCACAAGAGGATTGAGAGAAAGGCAAGGGCTGTTTTCTCTGAAACAAAGAAGCTTGGAATTTAGGAAACTTGGAGCTACCCTGCAAACAAGGTTTTAATTGTAAACCATAATGAGCCGTGATCTTGCCATAAAAGACAAAGTGATATGTTTGTTGGAGCAGTTTATACCTATCAGGTATAATCTTTTCCCACTTCTTCAATGAATGGATCAGGTCAGTAATTCACACTTTCCTTAGAATCTGTGACATACCCATGTTAAAAAAGAAAGAATATTCATACTAATGTGCTCAATTTGCAAAAGTTTCTATTTCACAGTAGCTGGATCCTGTAGCAATGGGCTGCTGGCTTCATCTGCTTGAGTCTTTGAGGGTTGCTCATGTGATACCTGTTTTAAACTCCCACTGACCTGATCTAAATTAGGTCAGGTTTATGTCTTCAGTGAAGAATTGGGCTTAACATCTCTTGCCAGGAACAAACAGCAGAAATTATCTGTAAATATATTCTGTAGCTAATATTTTGTAGTCACAGCAGGCTAACAGGTATTTTTGAATGTCAAGGTACACGGTTTTATTTGTTTAGCGTTACACAAAGCTCATGTGCAGAACAAAATTCAAAGACTCAGCACAGTCCTGTCTAATACTTCATTCCCTCCTCTCCTCCTGCATATAATACCTCTGTCTTTTTCTGAGTTCATGCTGTCTGTCTGGTGCAGCTGGAAAGTGTCTCAGTGTCAGACGGCGCCCACTATTTATTGTGGGGTTTGGAGGAGATTGATCATCATTGTCTGATTCACTTGCAAACCTTTAGTTAAAGATAAAAGGTTAATCTAAACTAGCTTAGATCCTAACTGATGACAGGAGAACAAGCACTTTAGCCCAGAGAGTGGAGTCTGTAATAATGGATGATCCTCTCTGGCCATCCTGAGAGCATGAGAGGTGTAACGCAGCAGTCCAGCACTCACCAGCTGGGGACTGGTGGCTTCACTGCCACGTGTGTGAGGTCAGAGGCGCACGAGGCTTCTCATGCTGCAGCACACGGAGGCATGGGAGAGGTGAATGCTTTATCTTTGTGTCCACTCCCCTAACATTTTTCCTCCATTCTGGAACTAATTTATGTCGAACCCCTTTTTCCTGGAGTGTTTTGCAGTGCCTGTGGCCACTGCTCAAGTCCACCCACTCATTTGCAGAGCCACCTGTGCAGGAGAGACCAAAAGTTGTTCACAAACCATCTACACTGGGCCTGGATTAGTCTCTACATGCTGAGAATTGAGACGTGCATAAAGACATTGTGCTAAAATCAGTGCTATTCACACCCAATAGAAACACTTCAGAAACCTGCAGTATGAATTGTTAATGTTTGTGTGCTGATTTTTATCTCAAATGGGGAGAAATCTATAATCCATGTGTTATATAAAAGAATCAGAGGACCAAGGTTTCCAGCTACTCATACTGCCTTTTGAGTATCTTAACTGTGTCTTCATTGGATGGTGTTAATTTGTTGTCTGAGACTGTTACGGTGATTGTATTGATTAATTTTATTTTAAAATATGTGGCAAGGAAGATTGTAATAAAAGCATCTACGTTTATTATACTGTGCACACACAAATTGTTAGATCCTATTTTTAAATATGTTAACCATTTCAGAATTAAACAGCACAAGAATGGTTTGATAGTCTTGCTGAATAAAGTGGATGTAATTAAATGTTTCCTTAGTTATGTCCTAGGATAGAGAAAGGGTAGTTAATGGAAGTGAGACATTTGTGCCCTGTAATCATCTTGCTGTAAGATATGGATGTGGAAGTGGGTAACATCCTTGTTGTCTTAATTTTTATTTTTTTTAAACTTACATAGGAAGAAAATTGCTGGCATTCTGCACCACTCCCTTGCATGCCTCTTACTTGTATGTGTAGGACTTAATTGTGTTGTGCTCTTTTTTCCTGCCAACAGGGTGAGAAGAGGGGCTTGGAATAAGAACCATAACTCATTTTGAGATCTTTCCTGTGCAGCATTTAACTTTACTCCACTGAATTTTTACCTTCACTGTGTAGGGCAGGGCATACAGGACTGTAGAGTGGAAAACAAATGTTCCTCATGTGGGAACAAGAGCTTCTGTCAGCACTGAGCAGTGTCCCTGCCAGGGTGGTGGTTTGCAGGAGGAGGAGAGCAGGGATCCAGGTTAAAGAGAGCAGAAAGTGCTGTGTCATTACACTTGTGTCCACTGGAGACGTTTGATTTATATTTATACTGAAGAAAACCACCTCTCCCGAGTAAAGGTCCTTGCCCACTTAAGGAATGCTTTTAAAAGCTGAGACATGTTACAAATTTTGGTCACTCTGGTACTAAAATATTTCTTCATAAAAGGAGACACATCCCTTTTACATCCCCTTGCAGCCTTACTGGCTTATTGACTCCAGTCATTCCACTGCTGTTAGAATCCCAGGATTAGATATCCAGAGAGCTGTTCTTCCTGAAAGCACATGTTCTTCATGTTCCTGGAAAGTGAGAGCGTGCTGAGCAGTTCTGTAGCTTTCTAAAACACTTCCATTAAAGACATTTGTCAGCCATGGAAACTAAGCTTTGAGATGTTCAATCACAGCCCCAAAATAGCTCTTTCAAATAAATGAAAACTCTTCAAAGTGCATTATTGTCAATAAACGAGTAAACAGGTGAGTTTGTACATGCATGCAGGAGCAGATTTCAGGTAAATCCCAGAGGTTCAATCAACCACTGCAGGAGTGTGTCCTGAGCAAAGGGCTGCTGCTGTCAGGGCACTGCTTCAGGAGAGACACAGCTGGCTCTCACCACTCTCCAGAAGGGAAGAATGTGGTGTGGCATTCAGCAGCCCGGGAAAACTCCCATCTGCTTCACCAGGAAACCAGTGCCAGGTGACAGCCCCAGTGCCACCAGTTTGGTACTTTTGCTGCTCTGGCAGCAGAGGACCTCGAGGCAGATGGGATGTTCCGAAATGTGCACGCATTCCTGACTCAGTGCCTCCACAGTGCAGATAATGGTAATAAATCCTGCCATGTGCAGAGCAGTGAATAAGGCAGCACATTATTCAGAGAGAGAAAACCAGCAATATGAGAAGGCTGTGCCATATGTTACCGCTGAAATCACAGTTACCTATTGCCCTCGTGGTTGCATTGCTGTTTAGAAAAAAATCTGTGTGTAATTTATGTACTCTGTGTGTGTGTGTGTGTGTGTGTATGTTGAAGCTTTATTTGCAGTGTGGTAGGGGTGGGAAACAGAAATTGGGGGGCTGGCTGAGTAGGCCTTCAGGATGTGAGCAGAAGGTCTTAAAGAATTATATTTTTATAGATTGTGCTGAAGCTTTGGGTCCCAGCCACACATAGCCTTTTCTTCCAGAGAAGTAAAATGGTTTGGAAAAAGAGTCAGGTGGCTGTGTTATAGTAGGGATAGTACAACCCCACCAGCCCTGGACAAACTGAATAACTTAATAAAAGATGCCTTTTTAAGTAATATTTTTTTAGTGCTGAATTGTTAAACAAAGAATTTATGAGCAAACTTTCTATGTACTTAAAGTTTGTGTGGTGCTTTGTACTGACTAGGTGGACCTGTTATATGTTTACACATCTTAAATGATTGTCCCTGAGGCGTGTTTAGTAATTCGACAACTTCTATGCCAGCAAAACAATGAAATTCTGTGTAATAGCAAATGATTTAATTTCTGGTGAAACTGTAGGCTTTCTAGTGTTTGTGTATTTTTCTGGTTGGCCATTACAAGTTGTATCCTTCCTGCATTAAGGCTTCTACGCTTGATTGTAGAGAGAGGCAATAGGATGGTAGATAACCATTGTTGAAAACCCTAAATATTGCTACCTTATCCATTTT
This sequence comes from Picathartes gymnocephalus, assembly GCA_013390045.1. Taxonomy (NCBI): domain Eukaryota; kingdom Metazoa; phylum Chordata; class Aves; order Passeriformes; family Picathartidae; genus Picathartes; species Picathartes gymnocephalus. The sequence continues at coordinate 15,614 of WEKY01035122.1, forward strand.
AAAATCAGGTAAGCTTTGTAGCATAAGCCTGAAATTCCGCATTGGAATCAAGTTGCAAATACATCTAAGGTAGGTTAAAAATTGGAGATGGGTTTGTTTGTTTAAATAAGACAGGTCTTAAAAGTGCTTAGTAGCAATACATACCATGGACAAGGCAAGAGATGGAACAAAACCGGCTTGTTCCCATTGTATGAACCTGACCAAGCTAATTCATAACTGGTGCTAAACCTGTGCAGAGATAGGTGAATAGACAAATGGGAGAAAGTAAAGATTTTTTCCTTGTAGTTTGTCACTGTAATAGCCTGAAGAATTTTAGTTATTTGTTCTGAATTCAAATTCATAAATACTTTCCAGAAGAACTGAGTTACTGATAAAAACCCATTCAGTCAAAATGTAAAGCTGTTCACAGGGTACAAAACCAGAGCAGAATTTTTTCATCTTGCTAAACATACTTTGTTTCTTATGGCTGGGAGACCAGGGTTAAAGCTCAACTGTCCAGATACTGTCTGGATTAATTTTTTTGGTTGAACTTCAGGGTCTCTGTAAAAAGCACAATGGTCTGCAATAAAAAATGAGTTTTTGAAGCATTGTCCTATGATAAATGTCATCACCTACTGCAGCAGTTGGTGATTTGGCAAAACTGAGCATCACTTTGTTATATCCCTTCTAATAAACATGGCAGCACACTTGCCACTCTTGTAAATAAATCACCACTGCAAAAAGCAGAGAATTGATCACAAGTTTTTCTCCCGAGAGTTCCCGATTTCTGGCTGTGTTAAAAGAGAAGCACTTCTGCTTTGCTAAGTTAGCAGGAGAAATGTCACTGAGATGAATAATGTATTGCTGAGCAGGGAGGCTGGGGCAGGGAGCAGCAGTGCTGGGGATATGCTGTGCCTGGCTTTTCTTCCCCTGGGAATCTGTGGGTGCAGCGTCCCCCTGGTGGTGGCAGAGTGACAGTTTTGCCTGCATCCTCCCGTGGGGGAAATGTGGAGGAGTTACTCTGAGCAAGTGGGTGCTGAGGTCGGTGTGGAGCTGCTGGGTTTGTTTGGCAGTGCTGTGCCAAGGCTGTGGTTCAGCACACCTCTGTGTGCACCCAAAAGCTCCTGATGTAAAGCCCCCTGCTTTCCTGGCCACAGTGTAGTTCCCTTAAACTTCTGCAGGCCATGGAGAACCAGGAGACTCTGGAAGTGCATTATTCAGATGATTCAGGCTTGGCTTTTGTGCTTTTGAAAGGAAAGGTAGAGAATTATCAGCTTCTGTGGTAGGTGTAACTCATCCAGCTCAGCTACACCATAAAACTGTGCCCTAACCTTCCTCTCCATCACCTCTGCTGGCCCTGATTTGCCTGTTCCCTTAACAAGGGACATGAAGGAGCTAAAATCAATGGTGAGTTCATTCAGTCAAAACCCCTAAAGTTTTAATCTTCTTTAGTTCCCTTGACCTCCTCATCCTGGGAGCACATAAGTGCTTGTGCTGCTGCCAGGGAGGGTCTGGGACAATGCAGCTGCTCAAAATGGGCGAGTGTGGAGTCACCTCTCTCCCTGGCAGCGAGAGGCTGGGTGAGCGGGACCTAATTGCAGAGCTGCACTGTTAATGGTAAAGAAAAGAAATCTTTGTGAGTGAAGTACTTGAACGAAGAGCTGGCAATTCAGTAACGAGAGTTTGGTGTTCTCAGTCAATCCCAAAATATTCTAGTACTAAAAAATTTGGTGTGGCTGTTCTTAATGATCTGTGTGATGCTTGTGCCTAGCAGAGTAGAAAATTGTATTTAATAAAGAAGTGCTCTAAATAGGGAATATAATAGGAAGATGCAGGTGGAGAAGATGTCAAGTTTATTTTCACAGCACTTGCATGGTGTCAGAGTTGTCTAGATCTGGCTCTTTTCCTTCCCACCCCCTTTAAGCAAGGAATAAATGACATCAATCAATCAATCAATCACTAAGGCAGTTACCTGGGAATTTATGTGGCATTAGTGATTCATTTTCATCAGCAGATTGATCAATCTTTCCACATCAGAGGTCTCCAGTTCACAAGGGGTTTTCAGAGGTGTGATAGAGCCTGTCACAGCTGGCTTGGAGCAGAGTTCTGGGGATGCAGCTGTGACGGGTGGCGTTGGGATGCCACTGCAGGCACTCCTGTCCTGCTTTTGGTGCAGCACGTGTATTCACGTGCCTGAAGTGTGCTAGATGTGAATGCATGCCTTGCGAGGGAGGAAACTCGGGCTTGTTGCTGGAGCTGCAGTGATGGGAGAGTTCAGCACCATCCAACCATCCTGCCATTTGCTGTCAGTGTTCCTTGGTGCAATGTATCCCCTTTCAGTGCTGTTTTCTTCCTGGGAGATGGGAGATTGGCAGCCCATACACTGCTTTAACAGTAACATAACTGCTTTTATCTGGCTGAATGTGAAAAACAGATCGAGATTGTTAAAAATGGAGGGGAGGGATAGCTATGAATTTGCCTAGGACCTAAGTGAGTAGAGAAACTATGCGATTTGTCTCTAATTCAGAAATAATTCAGTATTGACCAAATGAGTGCCGTGTCTTCAATGGCCAGTAGCACCTGGAAGAGGCCAATATTTAGGGTTTTTGCCCAAAGCACATTTAGCCCTGCTCTACTGCTTAGTGAAAACACCCAGTGCAGATGCCACCAGAGCCTCATCTCGTGGAGTAATGCTGTAATAAAGAATGTGATTTCCTTGTGCAAGTCTTAACCTCTTCTTATGAAAATAACACACAACTCAGTATTTTCATGGTGTATAAGTGAAATGTAATTTTTTTTTTCAATAAAATACATTTCCTTTCCTAAATGTGGATCTCTGGGTTTTTTTTCCTTGGTGATGTTTCTCTTTCAACTCTAATGGAGCTTTGGTCTTTTGTGTCTTCTCCCTACATATGTGAGCCACAGCTCTGTGCTCTTCCTGTGAAGCCTGACCTCGCTTCCAGGGATCACACAATTCCTTTTTCCACTTGAGCTCCATAGGGAGTTCCCTGTTCAGCCAAGCTGGCCTTCTGCTCCACATGCTCGACTCAAACCACAGTGGAATCCTCTGCTCCTGTGGTTCCAAAAGGTCTGACCTACACTTGTGGGCTCCCTAAACCCTCAAAAGCAGATTCTGAGTTAAAACAGCTCCCTGCATAGCCTAAAGTTTGCTCCCCTGCAGTTCAGGGTAGGAACTCTGCTGTCCTTTTCCCTCATTACACTGAATATTTTACACTCTGCCATTTCATGATTGCTGTAGCCAAGGCAGCCACAAACCACTGCATCCCACAAAAGTCCTCTGCTATCCACAACGAGCAAGCCTAGGAGGGCATCTTTCCCAGCCTTCTCACTAAGTGTCTGTGATAAGAAGCTATCTCCTACAAAAATCAGGAATTTCCAAGATCTGCTCATCTTAGCAGAATGATATTCCCAGCTGGTGTCTGGGAAGTGGAAATCTTCCACAGGGATGAAGGTTACCAGTCCAGAGACTTCTCCTGAGTGCCTGTAGAATAATTCATGGATGCTGGGCCATCAGTAGCACACACCCACCACAAATTTCCTGTCTTTTCCATCCCCCCTAGTGCTCACTCCAAGGCTCTGAACCACATCATCACTAATTATAAAGGCTGTACAAGCCAACCTCTCCCTTACACCTCACCTGCCTCTCCTGAGCCTGTACCCTCCACCTCAGCACTGCCAACGTGGGACTCGTTCCAAGTCTCACCAAAAACAAAGATATTGGAGCTCTGGGAGCTGCCCAACACTTCCACTTCATCTGCTTGTTTCTCTTATTTCTCATACAAACAGAGCACCTGGGGAAGGGCCTGAAAAGATTTGAGTATTTTAGGGGAACATGCTGAAGCTGCTTCCTCTTCACATCCCTGTGAGAATGAGCAGTTAAGCCACTTTAAGAACCACCACCAAAGGAGTTGGCAAGAAGCAGGTTTTAATATGAATTTATGAGAGTGCAACTTTTAATAGAGTTCAGTGGCAAAGTTGACTCTATTACTTAGGACATGGATGAAGCACAAAAAAAAAAAATCAGATTACACTCAATTTAGGGTGATTTACACAGAGGCCAGAGATGCAGAAGGGTAAGGGGTAAAGGATTTGGATACGAAAAGATAAGGGTGAAGAAGGATTTAGCAACTCTTAATCATCAACTAATTGAACATTTAAAAAGTGACTCAGTAAGATTAGCTACAATTATAACAGTGACTTAATTATAGATTCATGATAACATTGATACCGTAATCAATTCACATGGATGCACACAGGCAAAGAGATACACACATCTATATTTATATAGTGATATTTATAGGGCTCTATCCATCTCTACGTGATGCTCAGGGCTCCATCCAGGCTGGAAGTGTTCAGGGCCAGGCTGGGTGTGGCTCTGAGCAACCTGGCCCAGTGAAAGATGTCCCTGCCCATGGGTTGGAACGAGATGATATTTGAGATCCCTTCCTGCCCAAACCATTCTGTGATTCTAGTCTATATCTATCTATATCTGTATTTGTCTACATACCCCAGGGGATCTGTGGTGTGAGACACTTGGCATTCACGTGTCCCCCCAAAAAAGGAGTGTGTCCTGAAAAAGGGAGGTCACAGGGGCAGTCAGGTCTTTCCCTGAGTCATCCAGGAGAGCTGAGAATCAAACACTGGGTGAAAAACACTGCTCTGGCTGTCCCCTTGTGACAGGTTTGAATGCTGCTCTGGTGGTGCAGAGACCAGACAGCCAGGGGGAACAAAGTGAAAGGAGGAAAAGATTTAGGGGGTGGGTGTGGCTCCAGGGAGAATTTTTGGATGTAACTCAGCTTCTGAACAGGGAGTTTACCTGCTTCAGAAAGGCCACGTTCTGCCTTGGAGCTCTGCGTGTCCCCAGGAGCGCTGCTGAGGATGAAAGGAGCTGGAGTCCTCACATTCCTGTCCCAGCCATGGACTGGGACTGCCCAAAACCCAGCCCTCTCCATGGAGCAGGCTGGTTAGCCCCTGGTGGATTTTCACCCCCCTGTTTTTCTCTGGTTAATAAATTTAGTTGCGAACACAACAGAAGATCATTGCAGGCCACACAACCGAGAGGAATTTTAGTGAAATAATAAAAGCTACTACCACCTCCCTCTCCCCTTGCCCCCCTTTAGTTCCAATGACTAGCCTGAATAATAAGCATAAAACATGAACAGAAGGGTAATACACAAGGTTGGCAGCCTTTTGATTGAGCTGAATTATGAGTCAGGTCCCACAAACGGCTTCAGGAGGCCTGGAAAGCCAGGGCATTATTCATAATGCTCATTAGCTGCCTGCTAGGACAAATGCAATTAAATCTGCTGTCAGCAGTACTCCAGCTGCAGGGAAAGTAGGGAGTGGATTTAACATCCTCCTTCACTGGTACCAGCATCCAGCATTTCACAGCTGGGTCCCGGGTCATGATGCAGCATCAACACATCCAGGTGCCCTCTTCAGCCTGGGCTCCTCCAGCTGGGGGTTTTTGGGCTGTGCTGTTGACCAACAAGGCTGTTTGTGTGCAAAAACCAACTTTACTAACGCTAAGAAATGTTGAGCTTTGTGTTTAGCATTTAAATGATGGCTCACTAAATTACTACTACAAAAAAACCAGCCCCAGGTGCCCTTGTCAGTAAGAGCAAACATGCCCAAATGATCTAAAGCACACTTTTAGGGGCCACCTGTGTTATTGCCTGGATCTGAATAATTCTTCAGTATTCTTGAGGCTTTTTTACCCCCTTGGCACAATTCAGGTTCTTGCAGCAGACAGTTAAGCAGCACTGGCTGCAAGAGAGATGCCTTGGATGGGTCAGGGTGACAGGGGCAGGGAGAGACGAGGTTTTCAGGTGTGTGGTGAAATTTCCAAGTGCTCTGCTGGTTAAATACACATTCAAAGCAGCTGAAGGGGTGGATCCAGTGCAGAGCACCCCACTGCCTCTTGTGCCTCACCCCAGAGCCCTCCCTTCAGCTGGCAAGAGATGGAGAGCTGTTTCAAGGAGCTGATGCTGCTGGAAACCACAGCTAGCCAAAAATGGGATTGTTTTTCACCTGTATCAGTTCCCTGAGGCACCAGGCTGCCAGGAATAGTGCAGGGGCAAAGGGCTGGAAGGAGGGCACAGATATTTAAGAAATTGCTTAGGACCTTATAAAGACAGATAGTGAGATCCTCACTTGATACAGACAGATGAAGTTGAGGAGTGTGGGTTGTTCCTGCCTTTCTCTTGGGAGCAGGGACATGGTGATTTTGGGATGATTCTGAGGAGGGAGGTGATTTGTCCCCCAGGCCCTGCCTTTGGGGAATACTCTGAGAGAGCCTGGGTGGAGCTGATTTACCCCACCAGGCTCCACAGGGACTGTTTTATTGCCTGTCAAATGGCTTCCTGCAGAGCAGAGGAAGGCATGAAATAATAATGATGCAATGGCTGGGAAATAATGCAGCTGCTGATTTATTGGATGAGTAGGAAGTGTTTGACTTCACCTTTGCCATGCTGAAGTGCTCTGATGGTGGCCAAACCTGGGCTAACCAGCCCTGCAAAACACCCTGTTTTGATCCCAGTGCTCCAGAGAGAGGAAACTTCTCTCTCTGTGTTTCCCCCTTCCCAGAGACCCCCAGGAACCCCCCCAAATACTGGACTGCTCATCCCCTCTCTGAGGTGAGGGCTGCTCCTCTCTGCCCGAGATGGAGGGTTGTGGATAACCCCTAGAGGTGCCTGCCTGGAAACCCAGAATTGCTGAAGGGCATTTTTGAGTGGGAAAAACCTTTTGAAACAAGGGCATGGTGCACAGGAAACGTGCAGGAAAATATCCACAGTGTTTACTGGACAAAAATGCACAGAGAAAAAAAAAAAAAAAAGGCATTTTAAATGGAAGGAAAATTCTGAGCTTTGTTTCTGAATGTTCAAAATAAAATTACCTGTATTGTGGTGGGTTTAATAGCTGTGGAAGACATGGCAGGGGAGTTATTTGCATTTTCCTGGTCTGTTGTGGTAGTGCTGCCCTTGTACCTGGGCTCAGAGCTGCCACTGCTCCCTCCAGGCACCCTGGCTGGGCAAAAGCTCTTCCAAAGCAAAGCAGGACAGTGGAGTTTTTCCTTCCTTGCTAAAAATGGTGTGTCCAGGTGTCTTAGTTTAGGGCACCTACCCCTTCTCCCCTCCTCCCAAAGTCTCTCACAGACACCTGAACTGAAGCTGTTGAGTTTTCCCCTGAGAAGTGAATGACTCCCCAGCCATAAAAGGAAATTGCCCTAGACTAAAAAAATTAATCTAAAAATGGCCAATTGTCACCGTAACAGAGACGCAGAAACACAGGACAAATCAGAATAAAGTAAAAGGCTCCCCTCCTTTTGAGAAAGCTCCCTCGAGTCTGTCTATAAAATACGACCTTTAGTTGTCCAAATCTTCAGCCCCCTTGGGAAATCCCAGTTCCTGGATGGTGCTGCTGTGGCAGGCTGGGAGTGCACCTCTCTCCCCAGGGCGCTGTGTAGTCACAAATTTCAAGTTATGCTTCAGCAATTAATGAGCCTTATCCTAAGGTGCTGACTTTGAGGACACAGGACAGTCCTGGGTGCTGTCCTGAGCACAGGAGCTGCAGCACAGGACGAGGGTTCTGGGGAGGAAGGAAGCAGCTGGCTCTTGGAAAGCCCTTTTATCCTTTTTGCATCCCTAGGTGACGTTTTTAATTACCTACAAAGCCTGTGGGGGCTTGCAAAAGGCCAAGGAAGGGCTGGGAGAGAAGATCTGCAAAGTGGTTCCCATTCTAAAATTAGGAGACTCAATCCAAAGCATTAATTCATGACTTCAATGATTATAAATTGATTTAGGTATTGATTTGTTATTAAATGACTGGGGTTTTTGTAATCTTTTTTCTTGAAGTCTCTTACCCCACCTCAGAATTTTGAGGTCAGCCTGGGAAAATCTTTTGTAAGCCCTGGGGAGGGAAGATGGAGCAGCCAGAAATCATCCCAATTCACATCATCTTGCCTGCGTGTGCACATGGGAGTTGCTTCACAGATCCTTATTGTTACTTTGATCATGAAGTCACCCAAACTTTAGGTTTGCTAAAACTAACCCTGACAAGCTTCAATAAGCAAAGTCCAAGGGAGCTGAAGATTGGATATCTGGGATCTTATTTTATGACCCTTCAAGAATGTTGGAGTAACCAGAAGATACAGAGGAGATAAAGGCCTGGAAAGTTGGACACTCCCTGTTTGAGAGAAAGATGATAAAAGCACTAAAGAATGTGGGCCAGATTAGCAAGAGGAGCATGAGAGATCGGGACACCTCTTCTCCAACCTTCAGGACTTCCATATTCAGAAGATGGTCATCAAAAGCTGACAACAAGGCCTGGCATGAAATTCCTCACTCCTCAATGCTCCACCCTCACCCATGGAGAAATACCAAGACATTTGAAGTCTTTCACTGAACTCAAGGGGAATTTTAACAGGAATACCTTTATATATTTAATCCTTCATACATATATTTCTCTGATTTTTTTTCCTTTGTGTGTGTGCATGTGTTAATTGATTTAAATCCCTATAGCAGGTATAATATAAACATGGGGATCTCAGATCTATAATTAAATCACTATTGTGACTGTAGTAAATCCTATTGATTCACTCCATAAATGTTTAGTCGATGGTTAAGTGCTGCCAAATCCTTTAGATGCAAACTGTTGATGAAGTCTGAGACCAAGGTTGGACCCAGCTCACCTAAGATTTATCAGGGGTTTAGAAAGCAAGAGGGTCCTCTGATCAATGGGAGGGTTGCCCTTAAACTTTTGCATCTTCAGTCTGTATATCACTCTAAATCAATTTTAACTCGATTTTCCTTTGTGTGCTTCATCATTGTAGTAAGTAATAGAGTGACCCTTGCCACTGAATTTTATTAAGTCCGACTTTTACAAGTTCATATTTTCCTAATACCTTTGATGGTGAAACTTCAGGAGCAACCTGAAACCACCAATGCATAACAAATTGGCAGAGTGGGCAGGATGGCAAGTGATATCCCTGATTCCTTACAAAAACATGGAAGGAATCCAAGTCCTGGATCCTCAGAAGGGTGGACTTGTGATAACTGGCACGATTGCAAAGCTATGGAAGAACACCTAAAGATGGCCAGGGACAACATAAAGGAAGGAAACGGAATTATTTGTAAAATGTTAGGCTGCCACCCAACAGCTGCTTATCAGTTCCTGAAGAATGCTAATAAAAGGGAACAGGACCTAAAGGAAGAAATAGAAGTCAGGAAAGCAGCTGAGTTATCACTGTCTTTGAAAATTGGGCAGCTGCAGAAGCAGTTACAGGAAGAAATGGAGAAAAAACAAAGAGTTGGAAAGGAAAGCTTGAGGTGATGCATTTGCAGCCTCCTGATCCCCCAGACACTGCACAGATTAGAGAAAGAACATCCCCCGAAGAATGGGTGGAAACATACAGGGTGACCCTGACAATAATAAAATGGGGGAAGACTGAATATGAAGCCAAACTCAGTATAAAAACAGAGGAAACTGCAGGACCTCGGGGTGGAGTGGGAGAATCCTACCCCAAACCCCACCCCATTCCATCTGGTAACAAGCAGGGTGACATTCTGGGCTGGTGGGACAGAGAAACTGAAGAGAACTTCTGTCCATGCACATTAAATCCTTGAGTGAGCTCTCCACAGCTGGTACAAATGCTGCCTCTCTCCAGGCTGTGCATGATATTGCCTCTTGATATTCCCGTTTTGGCAAATGTGGATCATGACGTGCTAAAGGCGTTAATTAACAGCCTCTGCTTAAGCAGTTAAACCTTAACGGTGTTTGCTTCTTTCTCATCCTTTGTGGGACACTTGGCAGCAAAAAACTCCAATCCACTGTTCAGCACAGCCTTTCCCTCATTCCTGAAATTCCCTAGGTTTGTTACCTTCTTCAGTAATAGCCCCCAATGATATAATAACATCCCAGAGCAGTCCCAACAATATTAGGCAATCGTAGAAATGGGAAAAAAAATTGCAAGTCACGTTCCCTGGGTTTTGCTTTTATCTGTCAATAGAGAGCAGCATTAATGCTGTCCTTTGTCCTTGTAATGTTGATATATTCTGAATTTAAATCAGAATTTTTATATTTCTGCTCTCCCATGGCCACCCTCCAGCTTTACCAGGGCAAGTGTGTATTTTGGGGGTGTATTTTGAAACCCTGTTGCCAAGCAGGTGCCCTGATGTGTACTGCAGCTTCTCCAGCCTCAGAGGGGTCCCTGACTTCCATCCTTGTCACCTTTGCCTGTTGAGGATGCATTTGTTGTCAGGCACTGGTAATTCCTATAAGGAGCATTTAGATCTTGCTCTCCTTGAGTCACCACCACCCAATTTACTGTAATTCTTTAATACGCTCCTGAAATTTCTTATTTTATCTTCTCCACACACTCCTCTCAGTGTCCCAGTACTCATCACTTTACTTCTAATTCAGTGATATTTATTTGCCTTCCCTCCTTTCCCTGCTTTGGATCCACAGTGAAAACAGAGAGAAGTAAAGGCTTTGTGATAATCTATATTTTTTCCCAGTTGTAATTTTCAGTGAAAAAGTAGCCACAGGGCAAAGAAATGGCGATTTCTAATTTAGTAGTAATTTGCTAAGGAAAAAAAAAAAAAAAAACAGTAATTGGTGCTGTTAAATGTTAAATTTGTTATCTGTTTAATTACTGTTAGCTGGGTTTCTTGAGGACCTCATTATCTAAACAGCTGGTTTTAGAGATGCAGTTCTTAAGGTCTCAGATGCTTCCTGCAGTTATCTAGCTATGACTGAGAACTTTTAAACATATCCCAATAATCAGTGCAAGGCAAGTCAATTCCTTCTGTTCTGTAAAGCCTGAATGATTAATATCTTATCTGGGTAAAGGACCACAGGATGGGAGCACTCCTTGCCTGCCATGGGACAGACATTGTTATTTGCTCCTTCCTTAAGATAACTCAGGTCTGCACCTCAGGCAGGCTCCCAGGGAACCCAGATCTATCCTGCGATGTAAGATTAGCTACTTTCATCAAATCTCTAAAAATCTAGGCATTTTAATCACCTTTCCCTCAGATCTCAAACATGCACGATGGATATTTGTCTGTACCAACTCATCTCACCCCGTTATACCTGGAGAAGATGGGGCAGTGTTGGCTATGTTGGGAAATGAAAGGTCAGTTTTAGCTCCTGCTTTTCCATCGTCTCACCTGGTTCTCTTGCAAGAAAAAGGCCCTTTCTCAGCCACATGCCTTGCCCTGCTGAGAGCCCTGTGGCTGCAGACAGTGTCAGGTCTGCAGCTCGTTACCATTTCAAAGCTCTTATTTTGCATTGCTGTGGTCAACCCAAGGGGCTGGTGCGAGCTGTGAGCCCAAATCAGCTCTGGGAGGCTCCTGGCACCCTGAGTGTTACTGACAGGCTTTGAAGCAAGAAGCCCATGGTTACCTGAGCAGGCACAGCCCAGCTGTCAGTGCTGGCTCACCTTCTGCTGGTGTGAGTGTTCCTGAGCTGCTCTCCCCACTTCATCTTCACAAGTGGAGCTGCTAATTACCTCCTGCCACTGTTACCCTGTCAATCCTGACACCTTTCTCACCTGTCTCTTGGAAGTGTAGTTTTGGGGGTTATAGTGAGAGGCCATTTCGACATCCCAGGGACGATTTGACCCTAAATTAATTAAAAGTACTTTCAGCTCTACCCCCATTTTAGCAGATTTCCAATATGCTTTAACGACCTACACCCTCTAACGATCATTTCACTTAAGATTTCATTTACTAGAGGAAACTCCTTCAGAATGCTAATATGGAAAGGAGAACAGCTTTTAATCAGGGCTGTTCGTTAGCAGCTGTCAGGGTGGCAGGTAGCACAGGCCACTGCTCTGCCCCTTGATGCATGTGCTCATTAAAAGGGGAGAGCTTAGACCTTTTGTCGTCAGAGACTTGTTACAGACTGGATGGTTTCCTGACTTGGCATTCAAACCCTGTTATCCAGGGTTTACTGGCCAAACGGAGTCTGGTCCACTTGATGGCCTTGGTTAAGGCAAGTATTGGGGATTCTAACCTGCTTTGTGCACACCTTTTTTTAGCTGGGTATTTTTTGGAGGTAGGAATGTGTAAGTGTATGTACGTGGAGATGTGAAAAGAGGCTGAACAAGCTTTTGTGACCCCAAGAACAGGCCTCCTGAGAGGGGCAGGAATGCCAGCTAGAGGACATTTAGCATGGCTAGCAGGAAAACTTAATGATTTCTCCATCAAAGCAGGACTTTTTGTGGTTTTGTTAACAAATAAACTGGTATCAAAGTCATCTGATGCTGGCTTGCCCCTCTTCTCACACCTAGAATAATATGAGCATCTCATTTGATCAAAAAGGACAGCAGATGGAAAAAAAAATGGAGTGTTGGATCTATCCAGGAGCCTAACAGCAGTCTGCTTCACTCAGTGATGAAACCCCAAGCTTTTCCCATGATATCAGTCAGAGAAATAATGCAGAGGCAATAATACACCCACATCCAGAGGGGGTTCCCCAGCCAGCTGAGGATGGTGACTACCAATAACTGATTCAGGGTTCAGCTGGGGCAAGGCTGCCTTCTACAAAAAAATTATCTTTTCCAAACAAAAATTGCCTCCTCCCCCACATGTCTGCAGGAGATTTTTTTCAACATGCTCTAAACTCCTACTGGGAGATCACAGATTGGGCACCGTGTGCCTGCAGGGGGACAAAGGGAATCCAGTGTCACTGGAAATTTTGTTACCTTGTAAGAAATTAACTGGACATAAATACCCAATGAAGCTGCCATGAAATCTGAAGCATTTATCAGAAGAGCTCGTTTTTACCCCAGGCACTTTGAAATGAAGAGATTAAAGTAAAAGGTTTCGTTACATAAAATGAAGACTGCTTTCATAACTGGTTTCAAGGTTCATCAGCTACTTTGGAAGAGCTGTGTTGGGTGTCTCTTTTTTTATTTTTTGCCCAGTAGGAACCCTTGATGACCTAGCCCTGGTCCATGGAGAGTGGATGTCTCACCCTGCTCCTGCTGGCATCCCTGGGAGCGGCTCTCCCCCACTGCAGGCTGATCTGCAGCTCTTCTGCAAGCACAGGTCTGTGACTTCAGCTGATCCAAAATCATCCTTCTTTTTATATCCCTGCTTCCACAGTCTCGATAGGGGCCTGCCAACCACCAGAGCTTTGTTTACCTGCCAGAAACCTCCTGTCACTGCTGAGTTGCCCACAATGAGCTTCGGAGGCTCAGCCTGCCAGCGCTGCCTCGGGCACAGTCGCAGAGGCAGTGCTGTAAAAACCTGGCAGCTTTTGCAACAGGACAGCCCAAGCAGCTTCAAAATGCCTTTTTCTGTGACCTCTGGTATGTTTAATAACAGGTCTTCTCATCAGTGTGCCCAAACATGAGGTTTTTATCGTTTGTTTGTTTTTTAAACCCAACCCGTGTGTTTGCTCTCAGAGCAAACCATAAAGATGCAGAAACCCACGGACAGCAGCTCATTAGGAAATGCAAAGGCTTCATCAAAACTGCTTCTGCCTCTGCCCCCATCCCATCCCCAGCCCACACTTCTCCCCTTCTATGCCCCAGTGGCTTCTGAAGCTGCCAAAGCTGCGATGCTCAAAGCTGTACCCAGACCTGCTTTGAATAACTCCCAAAGAATGGCATTTCCAAAAACTTCCCCAGGGAGTCTCCACTCCATTTCACTGCATTTCACCTGGTTATGATTAGCCAAAATTGTTCTGTCCTCTGGAGTAAAATGGGCAATTCCCTCACTGTCAGGCTGTACTTTAAACACCTGTGGGGTTTTACATCTCTGCTTGGCCAGCCTAGATACCTAGGAGAGGTTTTGTCTCTCCTCATCAACAACCCCTGCCTACTCCTCTGACCTTTCCTTGCTTATTTCTGCATTTTCACACTGTCTGCCTTCCTGTTAACGTGGTGCCTCCGGAGAAGGAGGTGTCATCATCAGGCCATTCACACAGGGACACCCTCCCCTTCTCCCAGGGAATGCCCCTGCAGAGCATCTCCAGTGGATGTGAAAGAGCAGAGTTCATGGCATTTCAAGCCCCAGCCTCAGACACAACAGGCTTTGCTCATCACTTTGCCACATGGCATAAATCTGATGCACTAGTATTCACCTTTTTTTTTTTTTTTTTCCCCACCTTCTGGGTCCCTAAAAGCATCTGACTGAAAACAGAGGTGTTTTTAGCTTGTTAAAGGCTGGCTGGAATTTTTTTCCCACCTGGAAATGAAATAGTTGTGCTATTATAATCTGGTGTGGAAATCTGCCATTGGATTCAGTGGAGCCAGAATGTTGAGCTGTATTTTAATGTGGTTGAGGTATTTCGATGTATAAAATGATTTTTTCTTTTGGAGGAGAGCTAGCTAAGTGAAATGAAAAAAATCATGTACTTCAAAAAGTGAACTGGTCCCGTGTGCATACGTGGTGCATATTGGACAGCTGGTTTTTGAAATGCACTGTAACTGTAAGCTGATCTTATGTATGTTATATACTATCCTTATAAATTCACCTTCAGCTCTCCTGAGGGATAACCAGAACAAAAGGTAACCCTTCTCCTAAGATTAAAATTTATATCTCAGGAGAGGTTTTTGCAATATGTTTAAAAGAAGAAAAAAAGAATGTCAAAACAAAATGTAAAATCAAATTAACCTTTCAAAAACATTTCCTAAATTCTGATTCAATAGCAGCACTTTCTTGTTTTCTGAAGGAGAGGATTTCTCCCCTGAATTGATCAGGAAACTCTGCATGAGTGTCTGTAGCCACAACTCCACAAAACTGACATGTTACAATGGATGCTGCTCTTAACAATGAAAGATCAAAAGCAACTGATCAGGTACAGGAATCTTTATATAATTAACTGAGAAAATTCTACAAATTATAAGAACGAGCTATTTTCTGATTCTCCTTCCCATTAGTAAAATGTTTAGCAAGGTGAATGGAAGCCATGTGCATTTCAAGTGACTTCCAGAAAATTCCTATCCTGTTGTTGGGAAAAACCCATGAGGGCTTCCCTGACTGCCAAAAGCAAACCTGGGGCCTGACTCCCTGGAGCAAACAGCCAGCTCCAGCAGCTGAGCTTCTTGCATGCAGCTATCAGCAAACAAGGCATGAGAAAATAACCTGTTTGCCAGACTTTCTCTGAGATTCTTCTTTTTTATCTTAGGTATGAAGTCAAAGAACACGTGAGCAGAGGCAGTGAGTCATCCTTATTGACATTGGTGGTTCTCATCCATCCTTTGGGGTACTCATTGATCTTGCACTGAGGGAAAGGCTACACAAGTACTGCTCTCCAGTTTTCTAAAACTGTTCCTCTGACACCTTTCCCCAGCATTGAAATCAATGGAGTCGCTGCAGATAAATATGCCTGAAGAAATTTAAAAGGCAGGACTAAAGAGGAGGGCTGCATAATACATTTAAAGAAGCTATTTTTTGCCATTAAACCTCGAGGTCAGGGAAACAATTATTTGGTATCCTGTGTTTCCCTGCTGAGCTCCTCGGTGGGCAGCATGCAGGAGGAACAAGGTTGATTTTTTCATCAGCATAGAGCTCAGCAACTGCTGAACTAAGCTTTGATTAAAATAGCTGTGAGTTATTTTCCACACAGATCCTTTCTCCAGTCTTGGGCCTGTTCTGGCTTTCTATAAATGAATGAATGATTCCCTCTGTCCTGCACCAGGCTGCGCACAGGGAGTCAGGTCATGCACCCTTTTTACTCATCTGTGACTGCCAGGATTTGTCCTGCTGCCTCGGGAAATGATATCTCAGTATAAGAACGAGATACTCACTACAACTGTGCTGGTTTTGTCTGGGGTAGAGTTAATTTTCTCCCCGGTGGCTGGTGTGGGGCTGTTTTGGGTTTGTGCTGGCAGCAGTGTTGGTAGCACAGGGCTGTTTTAGCTGTTGCTGAGCAGCTCCCACACAGAGCCGAGGCCCTTTGTGCCCCTCAGCCCAGCGAGGGAGCTGGGGGTGCACAGGGACAGGGGAGGGACACAGCCAGGACCCCAGGGGTGCCCCACACCAAATGGGGCCATGCTCAGGATACAGAGCTGGGGGGAGAAGGAGGAAGGGGGAGATGTTTGGAGTCAATAATTTGTCTTCCCAAGTCACTGTTCCCTGTGATGAAATCCTAGGGATGGCTGAACTCCTGCCTGCCATGGCAAGTGGGGAATGAATTTTGTGTTTTGCTTTGTCTTCATGAGCAGCTTCTCCTGTTGAACTGTCTTTATCCCAACCAAGGAGTTTCTCACTGTTACCCTTCCAATTCTCTCCCCAATCCCAACTCGGGGGGCGTGAGCAGGCTGCTGTTTTGGAGCTACAACAGATTCCACAGCTCCTCCTCACTTTTTTTCGCTGGTGAGACACAATGAAAACACCCTCAACACTTAAATCCCAGCAGCAGGGATTGTCTGGCACACACTGCAAGCCCATGGCCTTACTCTACTTTAAATCACTAAATACTGACTACAACACTTAAAAAATAAGGAGAAAAACATGGGATTATCATCTTTTTTGCCCTAATGGTACCCACCTTCAGATCCTTTCTCTCCCATCCAAATTTTAAGTCATTCAGGCAGGGTTCCCACCATGACAAAATTAATAGGTATGTTCCTAAAGAGCAACCCGCCTGTCTGCATTTCCCTCTTCTCCCTCGGGTAGTGGTCATTGGTAAATTCCAAATAATTGCTATTTCTTTCTTTTCCTTCTGCCTTCTGTTCTACCTCCTGATGCAGCACAGAAGGCCTGGGACAGGGACCAGCCACAATTCAAACTCCATCCCCTGCTGTTCATACCTTGCCTTTGTGACAGGGAATTTGTAACAAGAGGGAAAGGAAAGGAATGTATCCCATTGGAGAAAATAAGGGAACAAGACAAATAAGGAAAGCACAGGCTGGGACTTTGACTTTCCTGGCTGTGGGGCATCTGGGAATGTCCTTACAGAGGAAATCTGTTTCTGAAAGGGGGAAACTCTACAGGTGTGTGGGAGTAACTACCTCCAGAAGTGGTATTTGTTTCATTTGATAAACTTTTAATTTTTAGGAATTTTGGGAGGTAGGAAGAGGAGGTGTGTTCTGCCTGCTGATAGGATGGGTTTCAATATCTGCACAGTATGATTTTTAACAGGTAAGGACAACATTGTGGTCGTGGCATGCAAGCCAAGCACTCAGGACTGACCAAGAAAGATTCCTGCTGCAAATGCTGGACATGTCTGTTGGCATTCCTTGGAGGATCACAGTCAGTCCCTCCATGACAGTCCTCCAGTCCCAGACAGAGAATATCAGTAATATATTGCTAAAAATCACTTGTGCTCTAGTAAAAAGTATTTTCTTGGCTTTTTGTTCTTCTGGGACATTCTCCCCCCTTCGTCTTATTTTCTTCCTGGATTGGTTGGTTTGCCAATTTTCTGTAAAAAAAAAAAAAAAAAAAAGAAAGAGAAACAGAAGTTGAAAGCAAAAGCTGTTAGTTTGAGAGTCAGTTAGCTGGACAAAAAAATTGTTTGTCCCTACTCTTCAGGAAAGTTGAATACAATAATCAAAGAATTGAGTGAGAAGGGCATTAAGTGAGGTATGTGGAGGTGATGGGTAAAAGCTTTCTCACTTTTTTTTCTTTTTAAATATTAAAATGCACCTAGACTACAAACATTCCAAAGAAATGTCTCAGGAAATGACCTTGGGAAATTTGAGATAGGCACAGGTACATTCAATGATGAATGAAAATTCATATTCTTACTTATGTTCTCTCTTGGGGACTGAGATGGGAAGGAATCTGTAGGAATAGCTGGAATACAGATAACACTGGTAACTTGTTTAACCAAATTGATGCAGGTATGGCATAAGAAGGCATTGGATTTCAAAATTTTATAGTTGAAATCATCACATCTTTGCATATGTTTTTTACCCCTGGAGACACTCCTATTTTTCAAACACACTATGAAATTTAAAATCCTCCAAATCTGTGCAAAATCTGCTTCAATCTAGGGAAGATGTAGGGAAGAAGGGGAATGAGAAAGAGAGAAGAAAAGGCCTGGGATAACATCCAGAAGTATTTGGCTACAGGATTCTCCATCTGCAAAATGAAGAAAAATGTCTTTCCAAAGTGAATAGAGCACAAAATGCTGAATGAACTGAGCACAAGAGGCTCTCTCAAATTAACAATTATTTGGTGAAAGGAGTCAGATTTCTGTGGGCTGAAGTAGCTGGAATGCTAGAAGAGCCTGCTGCCAAATATTACATCTGCAGAGCTGCTGCTGCATATTTTGTGGTGATCTTTACTAGGGTTCCATGGCAAGCTGCCTCCTGGTGTGAAGACTGGGATGCTGCCCCAAAAACTGACTATAAAAAGATGAATTCCAGTGCTTGCAGCCAGGTTTTGGGGTGCTCTGGGCTCTCAAAGTAGGACAAAAATAGTAGTTGCCCTCATAGCCAAAATACAGCTGTATTTTATCCTCCAAGATGTGCTGGACACGGTGCTGCTGAGCAAGTGGTTTTCACAGGTCTGCAGACTGGGGGTGTTTATGTGCACATTTCCCACCCTAGAAAAGATTAACATTGCAAAAAATTAGCAACTATACCCTAAATCACAGAATCTACAGCAAAGCTCATTGCCTTTGAGATACAGAGGTCAGTCTAGAGATGCAAAAGTCAGAAGAAGCAAGTCGTGTTTCTCCTTGGGAAGTGTTACTGCCCCTAATCAGTATCTGCTGCTTTTCTCAGAGGAGCAAGGTGCTCCTAAAATGAAGCTGTCCACCAGGCTTTTATTCATAAAGCTCTGTATTGCTTCCAGTTGTGTCTCAAGATGCTTTCCAACTTCTAGCCCAGGCGTATGGATAAGACAGAATTCCTGCCTTTCTCAGAGCTCTCTTCAGTTTTATTTTAACAATGTGGCTTCAAGCACTGCCACAGCAGCTGCCCTGGCCCCATGCACCATTTTTAGGGCTGTGCAAGGAAGTGAAGAGGGAAATGGGGAGGAAAAGGAGATTTCTGGAGCAGCTGCCTTGGCGTGGCTCCCCATCAGCTGCTCTTGGCAGCCCCCGGATGCAAGAACTGGAGAGCAGAGTCTGAGCCAAAACCAAGGGCACAGGTCTCCTCCTTTGCATTGCAGGCTTTGGACAAAGCATCCTTTATCTCAGGAAAGTGTTGGGATGAAATCTGCCCCCCACTAATGGGGCCAGGCAGAGCAAAGCCTGCAGGATTTGGGAGAGCTTCCCCTCATGGCTCTGCTGAAACTCAGGCTGTGGCAGAACTGCTGTAATTGGTGCTCTCTTGAAAATGGAGACGCTGTAAATAGCCAAACAGAGCTGGAAGTGGAGGGCATGTCAGAGTTGGGGGTTTTTTTTCAGTGCCAGTTGTGATGAACGGAATACTAATTAGTCTGGAAAAACAACATTATTTGGTCAGAGAGTTCAATAATTGCAGCGTACCGCCTTACTTTTCTTTACCTCCATCTAAAAGCCTATTTCTCCCCCTTTTCCCTGATTTGCTGACTTGTTGGTATGGTTCAGCTGCCTATTCCAGGTGGAGGAAGGGTCTATTTTAATTGCCTCAGGTTTGTCTCCTGTGCCCCAAGTGGGTCCTTCCCTTGCCTCTTCCTTTGCTGGTGCTCTGACTCTGTGTCACTTGGGGTGATTTTAATGGTTTATGCTCCCCTCACAACCACAGCTGTGATGCAAAGCTGTGAGACTGAAAAATACATATACTTTGTGTGTGTGTGTATTTTTATTTAATCAGCCTCCTGATTTTTATTTCCTCAACGGGTTGTAACATTTTTTTCCAGGCTTTTATCATTCATTTCAGTGAAGTGAAGGTTTGGCCAGGCCCTGGCTTCTCTCTTTCCCTTTTTGTGTTCATGGTGCTTCCCACCTGTCATTGATGGACTCTCAAAAGTAAATGCTAAGAGCCACGAGGTGCCTCAAACAACTCCCTTGGCGGCCCCAGAACTGCTTTGTCTTCTCCTAGCCTGGCTTCTCTCTCCTCTGCCAGCACATTCATCCTGCTACCCACCAACCCCAGTTAATCTTTTTACTCCTGTATTAGAGTAATACAATGAAAGGGCAAAGAAAAATCAATAAGAAGGTCTTCACAACCCATCAGTAAATCAGATGAGAGTCTCAGCAAGGCAGTGAGTAAAGCATTTAACAGACTGTATGAGCTTCTTCTCCTGAATTAAAAACTAATGAGAAATAATAACTGGAAGACTCTAAATCATCTGTACTTATGTCTGGTCATAAAAACGAAGACTTGAAGGAGTCCCTTTACAAAGCATTTGGGAGAACAATGACTTGGGGAGGGAAGATAAACATCTTCCTACAATTAAACAACTCCCTCAGCACCAGAGCTGGGACCAGCCCCTCTCTGGGGTTGAAATTTCACCACAGGAGAGAGGGCAGCTCAAAAACCTGGAGCAAGTCCTGCTTGTTGTGGTCTCCAGGAGGTCCCTGAGCAGATTCCTTCAGTGCTGACAGAAAGTTCAGCCAGTCCCTCCACACCCCAAGCCATGGCTGGGCTGGGGGTAACACGGATCCATGAGAGCTCTGGGCTGGAATCCTCACAGGCAGTGGTTTTTCTTCACGGAGGTATTTCTGTTATACAGGATGGGTGGGATGAGGAAAGGTCAGCTGAGCTCCTTTATTTCTCCCTCTTCTTCCCTCTTTCTCCTCTGTCTTTTTAAAGTCAGTAATTTCACAAGCTATGGAGGTCACACAAGTGTCTGGACCTGAAGGAGGAATCGTTTCATTACTGAAGGGTGAAAAAAGTGTTAAGGTGCAGGTTCAGCTCCTCTGTCTCCATAGAAAAATGAGTTATTGCCAACTTTTGAGATTTTCAATGAAATTTTATGAGTCATGATACTTGCTAGTAGACATTACCTAATGTCAGTAGTTTATAAACACACATCCCTTCACGTTTGTTTTCCCCCATACCTCTCCTCACAATAAGGAATCATTCCCAGGAAACACACAGAGGTGCATTCCGTGTCCTGCAAAGCCTCTTTAGCCAAAAAGTGAACTGCACAACGAGCAGATAGTGCAGTTCAGATGTGTTTGGCATTCCTTCATCCTGTGTGTGACATCCGCCTGCCTGGAGGGACATTGTGCTCTCAGCTGGGCGCGATGTGACCACAGCAGGGCTGGCTCTGAGCTGCTGCTGCTGCTCCTCCTCCTGAGCAGAACAACCACATCACTCACTCGGTCCAACCACCCTGAGCTCTCGCTGAGTTTCTCAGGGCCTTCTGCATCCCAAGCTGGGTTTGGTCAAGTCCAGCTAAGAAGCTGCATAGTTTAAAGGGCATTATGTGCTGAAATACGCTGATCCGTAAAAAAAGCCTGAATAGTCCACAGTTTGCAAACTTGTCTGGGGGAGGAGAAGGGGGAGGCTGACATTATAATTTTGTGTTTATCCAGCCCCCATTGTGGTGGGCTCTGGGTCAGTGGGAGGGTCACTGCTGTGGTGGTGACACGGAAGGTGAATAAAGGCAATGTGCTTGTGAGGGTGTGAGAGGCGACAGATGGTGCATAAAACCAGTTCCTGCTGCTGGAGAGGGAGTAATCTGTTAAATTCTGTGGAGTTTGTCTTCTAAGAGCAAATAATATGTCTTTACCTTGGGGCAATGAGATCTGGCAGGATAGCAAGTGCTGTGTGATCGTGTCTCTGGTGTTAAGTGGGATTCCTTGGACGTTTAATCCTTTTTATTTTTCAGTGACCCAACTCCGGGGAGATTTTCTGACTGAGCAAGCACTCTGACTCCTGTTTAGGATGAAGACCTGTCAAACCATCAGCTCTCCAGCTCTGCTCGTGTCCCTGTCAGGCAGCTGCCAGCTTTCCAAGGCTCTGTTGCTGGGAGCACAGACCTCGGGGGCACAGCTCTCCTTTGTGAGTGGGTTTTCATTAGCAGCCCATTTTAAGGATACAGCATGAGCTGTATCCTTGCTGTGCTTGGTTTGCTTCTCCACGAGACTGACTTTGCTCAGTTCTGTGTTACTAATTAATGAGTAACAGCACGAAAGTGTAACAGCTCACACTGCAAGAGTCAGGCACTGGCAGGATGCTCCCCAGCTTCTTTTAGATATCGGTGAGCAAACATCCTGTAGCTCTCTCAATTTACTTGAAGATCTTTCCTGACCATACCCAGAGCTCAATAACATCCCTCTTTTGAAAAAAAAAAAAAAAAAAAACCAAAACAAAACAGCAAGGAGCAGTCATGAATTAAAGAAAAAAACCAAATCTTGATTATCAAAGCCAAGAACAGATAAGTGCCAGCTTTTCTATAAAGCTGGAAGTACAAAATTTAAATGGCTAGAGGCTCAAAATTAAAATGGGTGGACTTTTAAATTAAGATATTGATGCAATGGACATACCAGAAACTTGGAAAACAATCTGAGCCATGGGATAGCCCAGTCATAGGCTGCAACTGATTAAGAAATTGCAGATCATGTTGTGCTACTCTGTGTTTAAAAAAAACTTGGCATCAAACCAGGTAAATAAGTCATCTGTGGCACGCAGGTAACAAAGAATCCCTGTGGTTTGAAATACTGTGCCTAAGAGGGAGGACAGAGGGATGCTCTCAGCCACCCGACCAGGCTGTGACCTTGACTGAGAAATGTCAAGGGCAATGAGAAAGTGGGAAATGGCAGAAAACAAAGGAGATTGGAGGTCTCAGTGATGCCCTGAAGCGTGGGTGAAGGTTATGAGAAAGGATGAGGCAGAGATCACATTTGCAGATGTCATAGAAAGTGCTTTTTGCAGCACCTGAACAAGGAACACAGCTGAGAAAAAGCAGTGCCTGGTTCTGAGTGAGCCATGAGCAGAGAATTGCTGTGTACAAGGGACACCCAAACATCCTAGCAGGGTGACCACAGCACACTCAAATGCAGCACATCCACAGCAAACAAAAAGCCCACAAAGACCCCAGTGCAGAGCTTCAGAAATGACCGCAAGGTGCAAATGAGAAAACATTTTAGAGATCAACAGCACAGTTAAAAAAGGTAAAATGCATGCAGGTGTCACTGGAAATTCAGAGCAGGGATGTATTTTGTATTCAAAGAATACTTTCAAAGTTAGGACAGGTAAAAAGCAAAGTAAAAGAAACCACAAAAGAGTTATTTTACAAAATAGAGGGGAAGGTACAAATGACAAAAATAGAAGAGAATACACGTTCTGGGAAAGGAAATGTAAAACCATAAAAAAGCAATGGGTAATGAAAAGGCTCTTGCTAGCAGCACACCAAATGCATATAAGTAATAAGAAAATTTTCAAACATGTCAGAAACAGAAGGTCACAGTCAGAAACTCAGTATAGCTGATAAATGATCAAAGTGTAAAAGAAAGGCAAAGCAATAGCAGGAATGCCAAATGGATTATTTGTCCTGGTGTTTTTTCCCATTTAGGAGGTCAGTGGAGTTGCCATACTGAAAACTTTAATTGGGCAAGTCTGATGAAAGGTCTCAAACTGAAGTGACATTAAAAGCCTTTTTAAAACAAACCACTGAAACAGATAACAACAGATCAACAGCACCAGATGGCACCCACACAGGAGCTTCAGAGCAGCTCTGATATGAAATTGCCAAACTATTAACTGTGGTGAATAACCTACTGCTGAAATTGGCTTTACTTAAATTAGCCTGGAGGTCAGAGGAAGTGGGACACGTGATGCCTGCTCCTGAAAAGGTCCCTAGAAGATCCCAAAGAACTTCAGACACATAACCTTGGTTTTCATTTTAGGGGGATTTGTGAGAAGCATTATGAAAATGAAAATTAGTGGGCATATGGAGAAGTACAAAATAATGGAGAAGAGTCAGCATGGCTTGGAAATCACAGCTCACAAATCTGTTGTTAAGGGGATTTTTTGAGAATCAGCATGCACGTAGATGAAGTTGATCCTGTAAACTCTATGTCTTTGGATTCATCAAAGCTTCTGGTGAAGTCTCTTCCTTAAACAAACTACGTTTTCGTAAGGATGAAGGTTGTCTTGTGGACTGGCAACCAGTTTAAAGACAAGAAACTAAGGGCAAGGAGACCTGTCAGTCTGCACAATAGGACAAGGTCACCACCCAGGGTCACTCAGGGATGTGTGGTGGCCACATGGCAGCTCCATGTACCCACAAGTGACCTGAAAAATTATTGGAGGTGACAAAACTTGCCCAAAACTTTCAGTGACTTGGAGTAATCAAAATGAAAACCAATTGTGAAGAGTTACAGAAAGATCTCACGGTGCTGAATAGCTTGAGAATAAAATAATGGATGACAGTGTTATCAAGTGCAGAGGAGCAGACTTAATTTTAGTGCACATAACTCTACGTGCACAGTGGTGGGCCCTGAAGAATTGCCACTGAAGGGAACTGTCTTGGTGTTCAAGAAAGTTTCAGCTAAACCCACAGCAGCTGTCAAAAAGGTAAATGGATAATTAAAAACCAGCAGGAAAGAAATGAAGGAATAAAGTGGGATGTTTTGCCCTTCTGTAGAGCCACGGTGCACTATTATTTTGAAAGGTTCACGTTGGGCTGCTCATGGCAGTACAGGAAACACGTCAGGAGAACCAGAAAAATCAGAGGAAAAAGGGGCAAAGCTGGCAAGAGCTTTGAGGCAATTGCTGTGTGAGTAGAAATGCAAAAGGCAGGGAGAATTCAGCCTGATAGAGACAGCTGGGGAGAGAAGGTCTGACAGGGGCCATGAGAGCAAACTCACCACGGAGGAAGTGATAAGGAGCGATTCCTTGCTCTGCCTGCCCTTGGCAGCTGCTGAATCATCCAGTGCTGCTGCCCCTTCAGAGAGGCGTGGGTGAGTCTGTCAGCCCTTTGCCCTGAGCGAGGGGGAGCAGCCACTCACATCCCTGCACTCAGAGCATCCCACCCAGACAAATCTACACCGACATTCCCAGCAGGACCACAAAGGTCATTTTTTTCCTCTTTTTTTTCTTCTTCTTGCAATCCAGTGGTGCTTTAACTGGGGCTGTTGAGCTGTGAAGAGCACTGTGACCACCACAAAGTAGTGGTTCACAGGGTCACCACTGATTTTCCTGCATATTTTCAGTGTGGTTTCTGCCCAGTGAGAGCACATTTTCTAAGGAATAGATTTCAACTGCTCAAAGTATTTCCATTACAATATTTTCTGGAGATTGTCCCCAGAATAGGAGACCTTTTTGTTTGTTCTGTTAAGGTTCAGTGGTTTATGACTCTTATTAAGCAAGACCAATAATCTGAAATCTTGTTTAAGCAGAGTATCTGATGGCATTTGTGGTCATTAGATGCTATCTTGGGTAGTCGTGAAATCAGTGTTTCTTTTTGGACAGCTTGGAGGGTTTTTTTCATGCTGCAGGTTTTTTTTCCCATTCAGTAACATTTTATTTGTGCTGCTTCAGTCTCCTGAAATCAGATGAAGATTTCCATAGCTGGAAGGGATGAAGCATTGTTGTGTGAACAAAACAGAGATTTGAGCAACCTGGTCTAGTGGAAGGTGTCCCTGCCACGACAGGGGGGTTGGAATGAGATGATTCTTCAGGTCCCTTCTAACCTAAATCATCCCCTTTCTGTCCTTAATTTTCTTTACTCTGAAAAGTGCCTTACTCATTCAGGACTCTGAATGAGTAAGGCAGAACTCAGCTCAGCAGGACTCTGTAGGGTTGAGACTCTGTTCAGCTCAAGGAAAGGCAGATTTGTGCCATTCAGTGCTGGAAGCACTTAGAAGTCATGTCCAGGTCCAAACTCAGATGTTCAGGCATTGAGTGATGCTCAGGCTTTCTGACTGAGGCTGATCCTGGGCACACACAGGGCTGTGTGCATGATGAGAGGAGTAAGGAGCAGTCAGAAACAGATGGGTTCCCAAGGCAGACTGCAGGTTATTGTTTTAACCAAGTTTGGTTTGAATTCTCAAATTTCAGTGCTGCCTCTTAAGAGCTTTGTCACTTCAGATGTGCCCAGGGTAAAAACTGTGGGATGCCCAGGATCAAAAATAAGTCTGACAAAGAGATTTTCCTCCAGTAATTCAGTGAGTGTTTGTAGCAACACTGATTTTTGTTGTTCGTATGTTTTTCTCCCAGAGAAGTTATGGATCCAATGTGTTAATATGATAAGAAATAGAACTAGAGGACCTTAAACCTAATATGTAAAACATAGAGAACTCTCAATAAAAAGTAGTTGTAGAGAAAAGGGGGAAAAAATTCAGTTTCAGATGAAGCCAAATCACCCTAGGGATGCAGGGAAGTGTTAGAATAACTTCTGGGGCTTTGCTAGGGAAGTTCCAAGGAATAAATATCACCAGGTTAAACCTGGATGAAGTTAATTATCTCACTAGGATTGTATGGATTAATACTACTGAGATCTGTTGCTAACCTGACAGATTAAGGTACATGTTGGTAATTGTAGTAGCATCCAGATATTCTGGGAAGTGAAAATCAATCTATTATTTCCCACGCAGCCACTGAACAAATTAAATGTGTGCATATATTGAAATTTCGATGTGGTAAAAAGATAACAATATTATAATATACCAGTTTCAGAAATTAACTTTGGATGAAGTGATTTCTTCAAAATAAATGAAAGGAATAAGGCTTATAAACAATGCTTTAGATTTTAAAGGGCAAATCTTCATGAAGCTAGCTGTCATGATGTGCTGAAAAGCTTAGTTGCAGGGTGGGCTTTAAAAGTTTTTGCATCTTTTATTTCAAGACAATGGGGAGTTTGGATCTGAGTAAATGGGGAAGGGTGTTTGGGAAAAGGCTGAGGTCAGCAGGAGAGAATAACAGCCAAATGGCCAAGAATCAAGCTGAGATGTATGTTGCAAAGGATTTTAATAAAAATTGTAAAAAAATCCAAACAAACAACAAACCAACCAAACAAAACTGCCCAAAAAACCCCAATATTAAATAATTTTGTCATCAGGAAAGTGAAGAAGAGGGTCTGTCACATGGTGAGGGCAGGATGGAAATGAATACAGCCACTTCGTCACCAAAATGATACAACTATTTTGCTTTTGTTCTCAGAAGAACCAATGATGTATACAGAGAAGAATAAGCAGGGTGACTAGTGGGAATGGGAGCAGAAGATGTAATTTCTCAGATGAAAGCCAATAAGAAGTTGCTCAGCATGTTCATTTACAGGAAATGTTGGGAACAGTGTCTGAGGCAGGTGAAGAAATTACACAAACTCTGAACATCCCACCTCAAGGCAAAGGCAAAGCAAAAAGAAATTATCTGACATTACAGTGCACAGGCCTTGAGGTGGTTCAATCCAGCAATGGGCTGGGTTGAAAGGGGAACTGGGATGCTTTTAGAAGTGAGTTTGGAGGCTGGAAGAGTTTCTTCTGAGAGTCTTAGGTTTTGAGAGCACAGTGCCTCAGGAATCCTCTATGCAAGAGTCTAAAGACTGTGCAGAAATGTTTTACCATTGTTTCACATTCGACTTTTTTTTTTTTCACCAGCTTGAGGCAGCTCTGGGGAATAAACAGCTGTCAGAACGGGGGCCCCACCACAGAGGTCACCACTGATCCGTAAGAGCAGTGAGGTTTTATGGTTTGCATTCACATGTTGGCAAATGTGATAACACAGCTCTTTCCTTCTCCAGAAGGCAGGGAAGCTGTCCCAGGGTTTTGCTTACCTGACTGTAGCAGGCTGATCCTGCTGGCTCTCAAGGTTCCTGCCTGGTGTCTCTCTCGCTGGGTGTTACCCAGCTCAGCAGGGTCTTGAAATGGTTCTGCTTTCCCGTAATATGCAGCAATACCATATAAGATTTGCCTCTGCTCTGTTGTTTGGGGTTTTTTTAAATCTCAATAATAAGGCTATTTCCCCTGCCCCATGCCAGAGATTTTCATTTTCTAGGCTTTAATTAATTCCTGATGCATTTTAAAGAAGACAAAATTATCTGTAAAGGAGAAAACGCGATGAGGTTATGTAATGAGTCTCTCTTAATTTTCCTTTACCTGAAAAAAACCCCTTATCTTCTCTACAGACAACATAATTTTACAAAGAATAGTGACTTTGAGGTGCCAGTTTGACTGATCACAAATGAAACCCAGCTGGTATAAGGGGAAGTTTTCTGTCATGGTGATGAGAGCTGGAGCAGCCAAGTACTCATTTTCTTCAGAGAATTGTGTGTGACTTGCACAGATTGTTTCTGAGCAATATTCTGATAGTCTTAATGTTCAAACTGTGAAATGGCCAAATTGTATAAATCAGTGGTTTCAGACCAGGTCACAGCTGGGTATTAAAAGGTGTTGAGATTGAATGAGTTTGGTTTATTAAAAGTAAAATAAAACATGCACACACCAACGTCTTTTAGTAAGTGGAAAAAATCAATGGGAAAAAGGAAAACAGATGCATTTTAGTTTTGCTGGAAATGAAAGATCCTGCCCAGGTGCTTGTTTGGTTTTTTTGTTGTTTGGTTGGGTTTCTTCCATCTCAGAAGGTGAAGAAGTCTTTTAATTAAAAAATATTGAGCAACACCTGTGTGAGTCTCCACTGAGGGAAAACTGACTTGTGTTGCAAATTAATGTGGGATATTCTGTTGCTCTGTGTAGCACATGGAGAGGAGGGATGCGGAGCATGTTTGTGTTCTGGATCTTTAAAGTCATTGACCCTCTGCCATACAGGTTTTCCTTCAGGTCACCTCTGATTTCTACAATAGCAAAGCTACCAACAACTCAGCTGCAGAAAACCTTCTGTCCAGACTTCTCCCATTTAGCATACAAATGTTGCTTGGCAGTTTTTAAACAAACAAACAAAAAGAAAAAAAAAAAAACAACCAACCCCTCAGACACAGAAGATGTGTCTCTCATTTTACCAGCAAGCCCACATCGTGTCTCTGATATTTTGAACAAGCAACTTCCTCTTGTGTGGGCTTGTTAACACATGGTGCAAAACAGTTAAAAGAAATAATATATCTGTGCTATTATTCCAGAAATGTGAGTGCTGAAAGGATGATTCTCTTTTGTGGCTCAGAGGAGTTCTCACCTTCTAAAAATTATTGGAAAAACACAAAGATTTTTTTTTCCCCCTTCCATACAGCATGAATAATATGTGAGGGAAAAAGATCTCAGTTTAGCCAGAAGCATAAGTGCTATCACAGATGACTGCCTGGTCCAGAGTGATAGTAGAGATTATGAGAACTCAGTGACTTTATTGTGCAGCTGAACTATTCCATAATTTACATAGGTTCACATAAAAGGAGGTAGAAGAGCCTTCAGTTTGCTGAGGCATTATTGGCCAGGTTGAGCCCTGGCTGTACCCTGTTTTTATATTTATCAACCTTTTCTTCTGAAGTGATGTATTATCACACATACATATAAATATTTGAGATGAAACATGAAAGTTGCCATTTTTTTCAGGAAGGCCTTTCATCATTGTGATAGAAATATTCCTCTTCTTCTGAGCAGAGAGAGGAATTTTCAAGGCCAGCACTCGTTTCTATAAAGCCCCTGGCAAGTAAAGCCATAAACCATTTCTTGCTGACTCCTGTGAACCATAAGTTTGCACTTACACAATGTCTCCCTTAACCAGGCTGCTCACATTTCTGCAAGCTCATGCCGGTTGCAGACCAAATAGCAGCTGAATTATTTGTCTCTTCTTACCAAAGGGCTGGCAGATGGGTGGGATTCCACACAATCACGAAGCAAATCTGGGGAAAAGGTAGGATCAGCTCAGGAGACTTCTCCCCTGCTCCTTCTATTTTTATTTTAATGAAGCTGCAGCACTGATATAAAGCTTAACACCCCCAGCAGGCACACAAATAAGTGTTTGCAGAGGTGATTTTCTGCCTGGACTGTGGATCAGCTTCTCTGGGCAGCAAGAAGAACCCTTAGCTTAGGTTTACAGGTAGGGCAGGAAACTGCATGGTCTCAAATTAGTCATGGAAGTCTTCAAGAGGACAGGGAGGGATGGGGAGATGGCACAGTTCCAGCAAAAAGAGGAGAAAGATGGTTAATTCTGGATCATCCAAAGGCAGGAGGGAAGAGGGGAAGAGCCATGAAGAACCCAGGGAGCTGTGGGTCACTCTGGCGAGCAGCAGGGCACAGATTCTGACAGTTCTGAGCTTTGCTAAATACCTTTGCTCTGCTCCAGCTATGCCATGACTCTGCTTTAACTCCTTCATGGTAAAAGCCCTTTCGTGCCTTGCATTAAAATATGGGAAGATGCCCAGCAAGATGGTTGTTGTGTCTCTGATGGCTCTGAATTTCAGCTTCCTAAAGAACAGAGAACAGCCACTGAATCTTTGATTACTCTGTGCCTATTAAGTGGAGAAAACTGACTGATAACCAAATAAATGGGGTTCATGTCTTATATGAATTGGATATTGGGAATGACATTAAGCATTAGTATGAGTCAGGTCAGAACAAAGTAGGCACTGAATATAAGAAGGGACTCTGCAGAAGTGCTTGTTTTGAAGACAATAAAAGAAGGTTTCAGAGGGATTGGACAGGTCAGAACCTGGTGCTTCAGTCATCTTGGTGGACTTCTGGCTTCTTGCTGCTCCGTTTTTTTGCTGCTGTCACCAGATGAAGGAAGGAATGGGAAGTGCTTAGGAGAAAAGGATCACTTACCTCATTGCTGGGACACTTCCCAAACACAGTGGTCTGTAGCCAGAATCAGGGAGGAGAAGCAGGAACATGGGACACAGCTCACCCATTCCATTAAAGCAGCAAGAAGGAGGAGGAAGAGAAGACCTGGAAGATGAGAGAGATGGATTTGGAAAGCTGCCAACTGTTAAACCCTTTCCACCTGTTCAGCTACTTCAGATGAAGATAAGTGCTAATAAAGGAAAATCATCTGGTAAGTGCAATCCTTTCAGGAGCACATAAAACTATGAATGAGGGGGCTGAGCTGTGAATAGATTGTGTCTCAGAGCCATGAACCTTTTTATTTGTTTGTCTCTGTGCTTTCGGGTGCAGGAAAGCAGAGCAGCAGAGCTCAGAGTGATGTCTGAGGGAGATGTAAGGGGGTTTTGCTCTGCAGATTTTGCCTCACAGCCTGTTACAGTCATGCACAGGGAGGCAGAGGTGTGAGTTCAAGGAGTTTGGCCAAGGATCACTTGTGTGTAATGTGGAGAATAAGAGACACAGACAGCTCCTCTTCGTTGGTGATGGCCAGTTGGGTTTGGATGGGCCTTTAATACCTTTTAGAAACCAGCAATCATGGTATGACCCATTTGCCTCAGAACTTTGCTCATTTCATCCTTCATGACTGTTAGCAAAACCTGCTGTGCTTTGTCTGTGCTTCCCTGTTTTGGGACTCTTAGAGGTACCTGTAATCTGGTTGCCCTCTTCCTGTGGGATCTGCTGTTGAGGGACCACCCCAGCTGTGCTTTGATCTGAGCACAGACCTTCTGGTCTTGGCATAAACACCGTCATTAGTGTATCACAGCTGTCTGTTTGACCTTGGGTGCTGGCAGAGGCTGCTCTTTTAACCCTGGTTTTGCTGGGTTTTGCTTTTTTTTTTTTTTCCTGGTGATTTCAAAACCACATTTCCATTCATGCTTTGTTCCAACCAGACTTGTTTCTGTTACAAATCTCCATGTAGGAATAACTTCTCCTTGGTGGCAGACATGCTGTGTACACTTGGTTTTCCTACCACTTCCCAGCAGATGTTCTGAGTCCCTGGGCTTCTTTTATTTTGTGTGGGTTTTTTGGTTTTGGCTTTTTTGTTTGTTTGTTTGGGTCGTTGGTTCATCGGTTGATTTTTTTCCCCTTGTCAAGGGTAATCACCTCAGTTCCAAGCAGTGATTGCAGCGGCCCCTATCCTAAATTCAGGGCATATCAGACAAATGACTTCCTAGCAAGTTTAAACATTACTGCCATGAACTCTATTGCTCTATGCCTACCCCCATTTTGCCTTTTTTTTTTTTTCCTTTTTTTTCCCCTGCAGTCAGCTCAGCTTCCAGTTTCTGACATGTCTGTGAGGACACTTGAGTCAGCCCTGCCTGAGGGGCTGTTACAACAGGACAGACATCACATCGAGGGCAGCTCATGCAACCATGGCCTCAGAGGTCTGGCAGTTTTTTGGGGTGGACACTGGACCTTTATAGCAAAGAGGAGAGCAAGAGAGGCAAAAGAAAGCCAGAGAGGTTGGCTACACGATGTCCCACAGCCTTGGGCCTTGGTGTTGCCTAGTTGTACCACCATGACAGCAAAAACCCTACTGCTTTCTCCACAGGTCTCCCAGAGACCAGGAGATCACACTTGCCTGCCAATTTCCCCCTCAAAACCGACCAGTTTCACCCAGATTTGAGAGGTGAGTTGAAGGCACAGAGATACTGAGGCTCCCATGTGTGTCCTCCTCTGAGAAAGCCTGCAGCCTGTGCTGGCAGTCACCGGGTGTGTCTGACCTGTGGGAGGGTCAGTCTGTGGTCAGATGTCCAAACAATCAGCACATCTGTGGCTTGGGACTGGCCACAACAAAAACTGCCCCTGCTTTAATACATGGGAAGAGGTTGGAGGTAGGATGAGCCCATCCGTGGGATGCAGTGATGAGGAGACGTGAGGGATGCTGGAGAAATTAGAGAAAAAGGCTGAATTTCAGGAGACAAAGGAAGGTAGAAGGGGATATTGTGTGAAGAGCAGAGAGAAGAGATGTAGGATGCCAGATCACAGAAAACTGAGTTTGCTCGGCTCTGCTCCTCTCAGAGCAGTGTTTATTTTCTCTAATGTCAGCTCAGGGAACCGCAGCCACACAGCCTGTGTCTCATCAAGGGTGATGACTCAGAGGCACATTGAAATGGAGGTGTTTGGTCTCTAACATTGCTGAGGTTTCTCTACATGTGTGGAGGCACCATTCGAGCTCTTGCAGAGGACTGCTTGTCTTGCTTGCTGTAGGATTGCAGGAGCTAGAAACAAGTTCCTGCATTTTCATCCTTCTTAGGACACTTTGCAACATTAGGAAAAAGAGATTGACTTGCCAGAGCTTGTGCAGGACAGTGTGGGTATAGAATTACCACTGACACACCTTCATAAGAAGGGAGTGATGCGATTCTGGAGTCTGTTGAAGAGCACAAATTATATTAAGGAGAGCAGCCTTAGAGCAGCCTTCCCAGAAAGCTGGAGAGGGATTTTTCACAAGGGCCTGGAGTGATAGGACAAGTGGGAATGACCTTAAGCTGAAAGAGGGAAGTTTAGCTCAGGCATTAGGAGGAAATTCTTTGCTGTGAGGGTGGTGAGGCCCTGGCACAGGCTGCCCAGAGAGGCTGTGGACAGGTCATTTTTGCAAAGATTGTGTCACTGTGGGTTGTTACTCAGCCTCCACTCCAACATTTCCTGTTGTTTTCTTCAAAGAGTTATTTATTCACTATTAGCAGTACAAATTAACGCTGCAGTTTTGACAAGGAGTGACCTGCTGGGAGTTAGAGTCAAGTTTTCTGCAGCTTAAAGTTTCTTGCAGCCAACAGGATGCACAGAGAGAAATATTACAAATGTATAGAACATTATGCATTACCTGCACAGATTAACTGGTCTCCAGGTATCAAAAACATTTACATTTCTTATCACCACTGTTGTGTTTTTATGACAGTTTGCTCAATCTTTATAGCCTTACAGCAATTACTGTCACTGCCTTGGAGCTGAGGCTAATGAAATTCTTGTGGTGGCCTTCACCACACATAACTCACCACAAAATTAAGCTGGACATTTATGGAGTTATATGATCAGTGCTGTAAATAAGCAGAACTTGGAACGTGCCATGTATTTTGCCAAATTAGGTGAAGTAACTCATTAGAAAAAGAAAAAAGCAGTTATCCAGTCAGAGAAATTAATGCAAAATGATTTTGATGCAAACCGGGCAAAGAGTAGAAATATAATCTTACTAATTACAGCTGCAGTCCTTGCAGTCCAGCATTGTTTTCTGGTTTGTTACTCAGATTTGGGAATATCTGCCACCAGAAAGTCATCATCACAGGTAAGCAAAAGACCAACATGTATCATCCTGACAAGCATCACGTCTGCAGTTTGATAACTTTGGTGCCCTCTGAAGTCCTCTGATTTCAACAGGATGGCCTATGCTGCCTTCTTGGGGTAGTTTATTTACAGTCTCAGTGCAAGACCTTCTTTTGGAATTAACAAAGTCCTGTATGGTTTTTATTCTCAATATATTAGAAAACCTCCTTCTCAACACAGCAGTGTGCTAGTAGTGGGGAGGCTCATTTCCTGGACATCAGAGATAAGACACCAGATGTACTTGTGGGAAGAGTCCACTGTTTTTAGAAGCAGGTCCATGTGCAGCCTAAACAAAACTGAGACTTGTGACCTTTGACCATTAAACCAAAAGTTAAGCCAAGATTTGTTTAGATTTGGGTTGAGTAGTATCTCTGGAAAAGAGGAGACACCAACAATATCCCACCCCTGAATTGCCTTCCCTTCACTCAGCCCCACAAAGGCACTGGAGAGTTATTACTGACTTCTGTAAGGCTATGATTGCACCTGGGAAATTTATCCAAATCTTAAGCTCTCTGCAGTAAATAGTAATGCTAAATAAAAATAAATGTTCTCTGCCCTTTTTAGCCTGTGTATTTCAAAGCTGATTTGCAAAGGAGGGAAATAGTATGCAGCTATAGCAAAACGAAAGAAAAAAATCCCGCAACAGTGAAATTTTTCGGATACATTTTTCTTTTCCTCCTGTGACTGCATTTGAAAAGCAAAGCAGGGAAATTCTCTGAAGAGCCTTGAATAAAAGCCAGTTTTAAAGCAGAATCCTCCATATGGATCTACTGGGTTGTAGGCAGTGCAAGCCATATTACCCTCAGAAGAAATGTCAGAGCAACCCCTTCATAGCTCTTTAACCCTTCCAATCAAACCCTCTGCAAGACTATGTATGAGCAACCTTATGCCAGGCGTGTTAAACTCTAATGTGTGACTCTGCAATCCAACAACAGGCTTACATGAATATTATGAAATTATTATTTACACTGCAGTAATTCCCAGGTACTCCAGTTGAGAGCAGAGCCCCCATAGTGCTGCTCAATTGTAGACTGAAGTTCAATTCAGGCCCTGGAGAGCAGCTTTCTAAAGCTAAAAAGAGAGTCCCTGCTGCTGTACAGAAGGAAGTTTAATTGCCTTCTGCTTGGGTGTGCTGCATTGTTCCTGCTGAGGGTACAGCCCGGAGGAGCTGGGACAGAACAGGGATAAATGCCAAGGGCTTGGGCTGCTTCTGTGCACAAGCCACGTGCATTTCCCCATCCTTTTCAATATGCCACAGCAGTCTCACCCCACATCACCCACCCATTCCTCTGTGTCCTCTTTGAACCTCCCTCCTGAGGGTTTGAACTGGTTTAAAGGTCCCTTCCAACCCAAACTTCTCTGTGATTCTGCAGCTGCCCCTCGTGTGTTCATGGGCTGCCCTCTCTTTATCCAGCAGCTCCCAAATGCAAGCTCTCCTACCAAGGCCTCCTCCAAGCAGGACTCTGTGCCTTGCCCACAGTGGGAACCCTCTCCAGCCGATCCCTTTCCCACCAGAGCTCCTCCCAGGTGGGATTTCCTGCCACCTGGGGCAGGGGTTCCCATATCCCTGGGAAAGTATGGCTCATCCCCAAACAACAACACGCTCTCGGTTCTCAGCATCCATGTTCTACTCCAAGAGTCAGGGTTGGTGCCTGCAGCGAGATTTGGGGCAGTGAGCAGCGACCCTCATCAGCATGGATAGCTGCAAATCACCTATTAATTGTACCGAGTGAAAAGCAAATTCCATGAGGGTATTGCCCAACAGGCTCTCACCCTGGGAATCACAGCATTTTTATTTGAGACAGAAAAAAGGGAGTTTGACTTCACTTTTTTTGCCACCCCTCAAATTCCAGGGAGCTCAGACATGATTGCTTACAGAATCATTTAAACCCCACTGTTTAAATGACAAGTTAAAGCTCCAGGGTTCAGCAGTCAGGGCTGCTTAGAAGTACCACAGTGCTTGACTTTGATTCATGTGAGCTTTGCAAATGGAGCTGGTAGAAATGTCTTATTCCCTCTTCTCTCCTTGGCTGTTGATGTATAATGCTGTAAGCTGACTGGTTTGATGCAATCCTGGCACATGAGAAAAGAGATATGTTAGAAAATATCCCAAAATACATCAGAGTGTACTAGGGTAGAAAATGAGCTTCAGTTTGATACAATGGATGGAAATGTTCCTTCTCAAAGTCTGACTGTGATCACATTTTTGTCTGAATTTGTGAAAAGTGCATCATTTTTATCTTCCTAGGTGACACAACAGCAGTTTCACTGCTGTCCCAGCAACCCAGCAAAATCCTAGCTATGGTTTTGGCACTGCTGCTCCTTGCTGTGGCTCACACGAGAGCTGTTCCACCAGTGTTCCTCACAATCAAAGTTAAAAATAATTTTCTCTAAAGAGAAAAATATGTTGTCACATAGGAAGAGATTTAATTAAGCAATGGGGATTTATTTTGTTTTGTTCCCCCCCCCGGTTTTTTTTTTTTTTTTTTTTTTTTTTTTTTTTTTTTTTGTGTTTTTTTTTGCTTTAGGAGATTTGCTTGGAGAAACATCTTTTGTACACAATTTTCCTGGGGGCAAATCACTGCATTTAATTTCATTTTAAACCTTGCTACACAATCAATAATGCCTCAAGTCTGGAAGAAAATCTCACGGCAGAGAGAGTGACTTCAACTTGAGATTTCAGATCGGTATTCCTAAAAATCAGACGGGAAATCCTTTTCCCACAGAACCCCAAAACAAACAAACAAATAAAAAACTCCCCAAAACTAAAAACAAACAAACAAAAACCCCCCACCAAACAAAAGCAATTTGCTTTTGACCCAAACCATGTTAAGAAGAAGGCTATTTTTGTTAGTTAGAAATGCCCAAACTCTGCTGCTGTTCTGAAAAGCTGCAAAAATAAGGTGTGGAAATAACCCAAGTAATTGCCTCCTTTTCTTGGTAGTCTCTTTTTATATGTGGACATATAATTCATATCCCAGTGATGGTCCAGGCTCTGTAGAAAAGTTCTTCTACGTGCCTTGGATGGAGAGGGAAAATAGCGGCAAAAACGTTCTTTTATTGGATCTCTGTCCTGATTTTTTAAAAATTAAGGCAGATCCCAGAGAGGTTCACACTGTGACTTTGCCATGCCATTGGTCCATCTCACTGTGTGACTGCATCGTCCACAGGTGACCAAAGATGTGTTCACTGATGCCAGGACTGGATTAAGCTACTGTCTGCTGAAACTTTTCTTTTTCTAAACCACCAGATGTGGAGCTTTTAGAATTCTCTTCACCCTTTGTCCAATTTCATCAAAATTCTCTTAGCACTCATGTTATGGTCTGTTTAGCCCAGACTGTCAATTTGTGGCCAGTGGAAATCTGGAAGCAATTCTTGCTTAGTGTAAAGTGCCAGGCTTAAATCCAAGATTTGATGGATATGACAGTCAATTCCAAGTGCAGATATTTCCCTTTGTCTTATGAATCATTTCAGTTTCTTTCTGTTTAGATTTACTTGAGAAAAATCTCTCCAGAACACTGCCATTTTACTGGTCCTGCTCTGCATAGCACTGGGTCTTTTTCTCACATACATTTGTGATTTCAAAGTGAGGATTCCATGAGGATGCCATGCTAAGGGGCTACCAATATTTTGACAAGCAGTTCCGACCAAAATTTACTTCTTTAACTTGTGATACACCCTGCTAAGCACCTTAAAAAGATGAGTTTGCAGAATATAAATCACATGGAGTTTTGATTATGTAGAGTGATCATCTCTACAACACAATCCACCTTCCCAAAAATCTTGTTACAACCACGTATTTTGGGGGAAAACCCACTTAAAAAAACCCCAACAAAACAACAAAGAAACATAACCTTTGGGGTTTTTAGTTTTAAGATAATTAGAAGTAGGAAATCCACCATTCCATTGCCACAGCTTTCTAATGAATCCAAGAAATAGGAAATCAGCATTAGTACAGCTTGGTAATAGTTTCATTTTATCCAGAAATTTCAGACTTTGAATGTAATATTTAGTTTGAGTTTATAGCTTCATCTAGCTTCATCATCATAGACAATTGGACTTTTTTATTTGGTAGGTGGAAGAGCTCTCACCAACCAGATTTCAGCTCCCCTGTAGGTAGATATTTACAGGCTATCATATAATTATCACTCTCTCCTTATTAAGATAAACAGGCTGATCTACTTAAGAAATCCCAAATCTCATTTATTACCCAGTCATATAGTGGTTTATAGAAGATGAGACATTCTTCCTGTCATGTCCTGGGTGCTCTGATTAAATTTCTCTTCAGACATGAATTTTTGCTAAACCAATGCTTATTTGGTGGTTGTTCTTTACCATCCTGAACAACTCAGTCAGGTTTACTTCTCTCCTTCAGCTGCAACAAAGCCACTCTGTCTGCACAAGTTTGTGTCTGCATCCAAGTTGGGGCATCAAAACTGAATCCCTCACGTGTTAGGTGTCCATGGTTTCCATAGCTTGTGGCTGTCTGCACTCCTCTTCCTAATTCAGAAATTATTTTCATTCAGTAGCCTCCAAATTTCTCAAAAGTCCTGAAATTTTGCAAATGCCATGTGAGGCTACTGTTGGTGTGTACCAGTGCAACTTGGAAGGCTGTGTGATCTGACTTACACCAGGAGAGGGAGAGCAGGACTTCTGTGGTTCCTCTGTTTCTCTTGGGAAGAAAATTGGTTTCCTTATTCACAGAGTGAACTTTGCAACACCAATCTCCTCTCCTGGGTGGTCAGATTGCTGTTTTGAAAGGAGATGTGACTGTCTCAAGGTTTCCTTATTGCAAACAGTTTTATCCCATGCCACCTTCCCCTCTTTTTGATCAAATGTATCATCAGTTATTATTTGCTTCCTAATAAAGACTTCTGCCTGTGCAGAATTCCCCAGACCACCTTCCCTCAGCATGGGGGCCTCTGGTCCCCCCCACCACACAAAACATCACCTTTTCCCCTTGGCTGCCAAGGCCACCTCCCCATCTTCCTCTCCTTGTGATTCATTCCTCTGGACCTTGAATTTAGGAGGACACTGGTGCTTAGAAAGCATCCTCTGCCCTTCCATTTAATGTGGACTTTATCTTGATTTTAACTGGTGGGTGAATTTAGGGGAATGGCAAAAAACCTGCCATATACTGTGTGGATTTACTGTAAATATTTTTGCATATTTTCTGACATATTATAGGATATAACACTACCGTGCAAAGTGCTTAGTGTAGGCAAAATGGAGAAGAAAGAAAGGGAGAAGGGGGAAAATTTTCTGTGGAGAGAGTTGTACGGGAGAGCTCCTTGGAGCTGTCTCTTGCACAGCCTGTGCTGTGTCATGGCAAGGCAGAGATTAGAGCTGCCACTGCTTGACACAGCTGCACAGCCACAGCCAAATCAGAGCCCTGATTGCATCAGTTTCACTTAATTCCACTTCTTGATTTAGAGGAAGAGGAAGCAACATGAACATGACATTCCCTTCCTCTCTCTGACAAGGCAATTACACTGAACTAAGCTGTCTTAATTGTTTTCTGGCTGTATTGCTGGGGTTTGATTAGTTTGTTTTCAGTTTTTGGGGTTTTGTTTGTTTGTTTGGTTGGTTGGTTGGTTTTTGTTTGGTTTTTTTCTTTTCTTTTGTTTTGTTTTTTCTGGAGAGAAGCTGCCCTTGACTTAATAAATTCAGACTACTTTGAACAGCAGATTTTGCAAGCAGCAGCTGTAAAATTTAATGCTGCAAAGGCAGTAGTTAAGTGTGTCTATCTGTTATGATCATAAATGCTTACAATCTCGAGACAGTGAGTGTAAAAAACCTTTAATTCGAGATTGCAGGAATCTCCCCTTATATTGGTGAGATTTAAAAGCATAACTTAAGGAAAACTCCTCTCTTCTGTATCATCTGGTGTCATCTGATGATTTAAAAGCATAACTTAAGGAAAACTCCTCTCTTCTGGTGTCATCTTGGCCCTAAACTCCCTACAGAGGTGCAGCACTTGATGGTCCAGCATTGCTGGTGAAGCTTTGAAAACCTATTAAAAACCCAAACCCAAGGCACCCAGGCCTGCTGCACCTCCTAATCACAGTCAATGCCAAGGAGCAAGGCTGAGTAAGAACCAGCTACAGGAAGGTAAAAAATCCCCTTCATGCAGACATCCATGGTTAGAGTGTCTGTATCCCCCTTCCCAATAAACAAGGGCTGTCTCTATGGACTGGAGACAGGGCCAAGGCTGTGGGGCACTGCTTGGTGAGAAAAAGCAGCTGGCAGCAGCCAGAAATGAAGGGCGGGGTGGGTTCAGCACACTGAACATCCCCGAGTGGATTCAGGGTTGCCTTTCCATTGAACTAGCCAGGCTGCCCCACTGGGGAGACGTGAGAGGATTTACTTAGAAGCCACCCAAAAGGCACAGGAGGCATTTTTTCAGCCACAGATGCCTCACTGTGCTTTACAATCAAATAATTAACACCCACTAAAACCTCTAACCAAGTTCAGAGGTAGGTAAATAAACACTGAGATGTTGGTGTGCATCAGTTGCTGATTTAATGACTGCTACCAAAGCAGAACCCAGGAGTCCTGAGCAATAAAAACCAAGGAAAAATTACAGAAAGCAGAGTAGATTTATTTTTAAAGTCTCCAAGGAGTAAGAGAAAACATCCCCTTTGTTAAATATATCTTAAATTTAAAGCAGGGCAAATAATCCATACTTATAACAGCCTACCTTGGGATCTTTTTGCCTCCTCGTTTCTCCCTCTTGGCATAATTTGAGCTGATCTCATGCCTTCTAATGAGCTGTCTCCCAGTTGGAAATGGCAACTTCTATAGTTTTTCCCCAAAAACCCGTGTTCAGACTGTCTTATAAAACACTCTAATCATCAGTACTTGTTCTGCAAGCTGCATGGAGGATAGAATATATTGTAAGGAGTTAATATCTTGTTGATTGGAAAAGAAGAAAATCAAGATATGAATTTCTGATCTTTTCCCTTCTCACACGTTCAGTTAGTCCTATGACTGGAAAGCTGGTCTGTACACTCAGGCAACAAATGCAGGCTGGTCTATGACACTAGGATTTTTGTTTTGTTTTGTTTCAGGTTCCAAACCAGAAGGATTTGCTTCTCCTTTGTGTTTTGTTGCCACTCAAATACATATTTTTTCTCTCTTGAACAGTAAGTGGGCAGCTGCAAGCCAGGCAAAATGTATCTGCATATTTTCAGGGCTGTGTATATGCCTGTATCCTATATTTACATTTCAACAGCAGGAGTTTTAAAAGCTCTGTGGTGAGGAATATTCCCATGTCAAATTCTGTATGAGGAAAGAAAGCCCTTTCATATGAGCAAAAGTTTTTCATGGATTAGAAATTGTAGTACCCAAGAATTCTAATTTTGAATCCATAGTCATTTCAATCATCATTTAAGGCATAGCTGGATATTCACTGATTTATATAATGAATCGTAAGCCTTTTTTTTTTTTTTTCTCACTTTCTTTCTTTNNNNTTTTGTTCCTTCATCCTTTTGCTATTTTCATTTGGAGGAGTTGATTGTTATTGCATTAAAGCCATTAAAATGGGTTGCTTTGCAATCACATATAATTTTACACTGTCAGACATTTTTCCTTCAAACAAGATCTGTGTATATACTTACTAAATTAATTACCTGCTCTAACATACATTTATCCAAATGCTTAATTTTTGCATTCCTAATTTGCTGAGTGATATAATGACAGCAAAAAAAGAGAAATTTAATTTGATATGAATTCATGCCAAGCACTTTTGATAAAGAATGAAACTGAAAAATATGTGGGAAGCCAGTATTTCACATCTGTGATTTATTTGCCTAGAACCTTCTCTGGTACCTGTCTGCATTTAAATTATTAGACAAACAAATTATTACTCCCTCCTTTTCTCTAATTTAAAAGCTTCAGAAAGTATTTTTTCACATATTCTGATTGCTCAAGTAATTGGTCTTCATATTTTTAGGATTTACCAAGACTTTATTCAGTCATAGGCTAAGGAAATCTTTCAACTACACTTACTCTAGTACTGAACAGCTGCTGATTTAAATATTTTACAGGTATTCACTTTTTTTACCTGTTTCATGTTTGATGATATGGAATTCTGCTGAGATGACAATACAATTGCAGCAAAGCCAGAGCACACTGCTTCTTTCACTCTTTAAGGGTCAAGCAGGAAATGAGACAAGTTTGGAAATTTCAAGTCTTGGTATCAATGAAGGCAGCAAATTCTAAAGATGGTTTATTGGAGACATCTATATTTTTAGGCTTGTTTTAGATATAACCACATTCTCTTTGTAGCAGTCTATCAGTTGGTAATTAATGTATTTATGGCAACCTCCTCCCATCAGTGACAAATACATTTGGCGCAAAAATGCTTGAACTTCACATAGTTATAGTTAAAAGATAAAGTTGCAATACGAGTACCAATATTCATTGCTTAAATGCACCAGAAACAAATGGAATATTACTCTTTCTTAATGAATGCCCATAATGTATACTGCCAGGTACTACTATGCTACCAGATGCATGATTCAAGGAATATTGTCATTTTTCTTCTCCTCCAAACCTTAATTGAAAATAAATAGTGCACACACCACTCAGCTGTCCCCAGATTCTCACTTCCAAGCACCCATTCCAGGCACACTGGGGACTGCTGTGTGGCAATGAGTGTCTGGAGTTAATCCCTGTCTCCTGGCTCTACCTGCACCCACATTTGGCACAGGCAAGGGTCTCACAGAGGCACCAGCTACTGCACTTCACCCTTCGACGTGGGAATGCCACAGTTCCTGATGGGAAGTCCCCTGATATCCAAGCCTGCCAAAAGTCTGTCAGTAGCAGGGCTCCCGAGGCTCTGCTGACTGCAGAAACATGTACAAGCTGTGTCTCATCCCAAAAGCCACTCATCAGGGAATATGTATCATTATTGTTATTATTGTTGTTATTATTATTGTCAGGGAGTCTTGCCCAAGACCGTGTTTCAGAAAAACAAGAAGAAAGCAGCAGCAGTCTCCCAATACTTCAGTGCAGCACAGCATTGCTGAATTCAAGGCTTCTGTGCCTTTAGTGAGGGCTGATCACTGGAGAACATGTGAAGCAGCATATCTGTGTGTACCTCTTGTGCTGATTTCAGAAGTTCAGTTTCCTCTCAGTGGTTTTTGGTGAGGCTGATAGAGGTTCCATGTCTGGGACAGTGAACTTTGTCATGCAGCTTCTCACTAGAATCTTCACCATTCTCAAGCGATAATTTGGTAATCCCGGTTTGTAAATAGGGCTATACAAAAAAGGTCTCTTGTTCTTAGACTGTGTCTTGTGGGTGTGTTATGGAAGAGGAATTTCCTTTTCTTCTTGCAGTGCCTTTATTGGTATCTCCTGGCGAATATCAAGCGCCATGTCAAATCTACCGCTTCCCTTCTGGAGTGCTAATACACTTCTGGAAGGTCTGCACATATCCACTCATCCTTTTGATTTGATTCAGCTTGTACTGCACAGTGATTTCCTGGGATGGTTTCAGCTGGCCCCCTGTTCTCTTCTGCCTGTCCTTTCCCTCACAGTGATTCATGTGGTGTTACTAGAGAAGTCAGCTCTTTGCCATGATGCTGCTGTGCTCAAAATCTCTATGTTGCTTTGGATTTGCTTGGTTTGAGCTCTGAAATGTCAGCTATGTTTTTACCAACAGATTATCCATAGCAAACATTTTACAAACAAGTTTTCTGAAAGCAACTTTTTTCTGTCTTGACAAGGGTGTTTGGTAGTTCCTCAATTTCATTCTCTCATTTACAATGAGAAGTGTTTCTTTCATGAATCCCCTAAATACTGACCTATATATGATTCCACAGAGGTATAAGTCTC
The DNA here is from genome assembly GCA_013390045.1 of Picathartes gymnocephalus. Lineage (NCBI taxonomy): Eukaryota > Metazoa > Chordata > Aves > Passeriformes > Picathartidae > Picathartes > Picathartes gymnocephalus. Next base: position 59,327 of record WEKY01035122.1, read on the forward strand.
ACTGTGAAGTCAGTCACAGTTCTTGCACTTGTGTTAATGGATATTCTATTTCCAACCAGAAAATGTTTGCATTGAGGGGGACTTTCTAACCTAGACTCCAGACAAACAGTCTCACTCTTAGTTTGCTGTAATAACCCCTTCATTCTCAATGTGTACATGGGAGCATGTACAATGATAACAGGTTTTTCAGCCCCAAACTCCCATAGGAAACTTGGGAAGCAACAGTTGTTCACTTTCTTTCCATCAGATTCTTTTACTTGGACATTTGGTCACTGTGCATTACATTTACCAGCACTTGAAGAATTCCTGGTTCCTTCAAATATGGTTGTTTTGGGGGTTTTGGTTTATTTTTTTCTTCATCTGAGAAGAGACACTCTGCTTCATGTGGTGATGCGCTTGGATGTGCCTCAGAGACTCCCTATCAGTAATTGCTGCTTTTCTCTTCTGACACGAATACATCCAAACATTTCTTCCCAACTGTAGATGTGCTGAAGCACTGCTGATGACACCAAATCTGCCATACCCTGCTATCACTGCCAGCTCTGGCAAGTCCAGGCTGTAACATGACTGTGGAACTGGCATTTCTCCAAACTTGTGTTTTGTGAATGTAGATTTCGAAGCTGCAATACCTCACCCATGGGATTTCTAAGGCCGTGTGAATTACAAATGCCTTTCAAGCTCTTACAGGGGGGGATGTCCACTGGCTCCTTTCTCTTCTCCACTTGGCCTCAGAAACGTGACAGTGACACTGAAATCTGCAATAAAATATGTATGTACTCTAAACTGCACCACTATTCTGCAAACCAGAGCACCAGTAACAGATGTAGAGACCGAACAGACAGTGTCACACTAAATTTCATTTCATTGTCTGGGGAAAATTACTCATGCGTAGAGATTAACCCATGCAGAAAACCATACAAATATTCTAAGAGAAATGTTGCCACCACCTGCTTGCCAGTTCCCACCTGAGCTTGGGGGTTTATCTAATATCTTTACCTGCAACATTAATTGATGACATCAATAGGGTCTGGTTTTCCTCTTGAGTGTATTGTCACAATGCCAGTCTGACTCCACAAGCACCAAACCACACCTGAGAAAACAAGGAGTCAGGTCCATAAATCAGGGACTGTAAACAATGATGACAGATAATATTGGACAATCATCTCTGGCCTCATCCATTCATTAATAAATCAACGGAGATTTATGGTGCAGACTGCAGCACCACTAAATCTTTGCCCTTTTAAAACCATGTTTATTGAGTTTCAGGCTGGCAAAGCAATCGATTACTCCAGAAAAGCATTTTGAAGTAAATCAAAACCACGGTGGGAAAGCACATCCCCTTCCATGTAACAGCAGCTTACTGAACTGCAAATGCTTCCAAAGCCAGGAAAAAGCAACGTCTTCCTCAGAGGTAAGAAATCAAGTTTTTGTCTATATTAGTGATCTGGCACGCTGCAGTTTTTTATCTTTCTGTGGTTTACATGTTTATACATAACAGGGCAGCCTGCCAGCAGCTCTGGCCAAAAGCAGAAGAGACAGCTTAGCTCTGAGAGGAGAGGTTTTTGCTGGAGCAGAGCATGAAATAGGTGTGCTGGTTTGTCAACACTCAGCTGTAAATCTGGAGGCACTGCCTGCAGTGCTGACCACCACAATAAACACAGCAAAACCAAGCAGTGGGCGAGTGCCTCCACAGAGCAAGGTACTGTGGTTGGCAGAGAGCCTCTCCTGATGCATTCCCAAAGCTGAGGGACCTCATTTGCATTTACATTTTGGCCCATGTCAACCATTCTGGCAATGCAAAGGGAAATCAATTGACTAAGCTTCCAGAATTACTTTAGAGACTCAAACAGTGTCAAATCAATTTCCTGTGTCTGTGGCAAGCACTAGGAAATTCAGAATTAAGAATCCCCAGTGAACTCAGCTCTGTTTCCTTGACCATGTGTGTTTAGTAGGGTTTTTATTTCCCCATCCTACTTCTCTGTATAGATGTTTTCTATAGGTGAACTCTTCTTCACTCTGTGGTCTGGGGACTGTGCACAGCTCATAATCTGTCAGAAGGGAGTTGATGGAACAGTACACTAAAATTCAGGATCAAACCTACAGGCATACAAGCAAGAAAATCAACTCATGAAAGGAAACCAAGTAAAGAGTCACTCAAAGCTGAACCCAAGGATTTCTATTAGTAAATGAAAACTTGTATGGGTGCATTTCAAGACCCCTTAATTTTATCTGAAGTGGTTATGTAGCACTTGGACCAGACAAATGAGCACTGGGCTAAGTGATCTCCAGGGTCCCTTCCAGATCCACACTTCTGCAGCCACACCACACAGCATGTGCTGGATTCATTTCCCACTCCCATCTAAAGTACAGATGTTTACACTGTGTTATCAGTGGGAAACAGGCCTGGCTGGAACACTGAGCCTTGCTCAGGCTCTTGAGGCTGAAAATAAACTGCAAAGAGAAGGGGTGAATATATACTGCTTTGAGGGGTTAAACCAAAAGAGTGTTTTTCCAGCATTTCCTCAGATTTACTCACATATAGGACTGTGATTCTGCTTCCTTTGTACAGGAAAGCTCCCACTAATGTTAATGGATACTTTTGTCCTTAAAAAGATATACAAAATAAAGCCCCAAGACTACAGGCAAAAATATGCAATTTCAGAATAAATCAAGAGTGGTTGGTTCAGCTTCAAGTGCCACATAAGAACAGAACTAAAATTAAACTCAGGGCATCCAAAAACAACAAATGAAATTTTGAGAGAAAGTGTAGGGATCATAGATACAGCAAAATGTGTATTGTGTGTGTGTATTGTGCAAGGTTTTGTTCTTTGCTGAGCATCATGACCTATTTCCCAGCATCATGTGATTTTTGTACTGGAAGACTCTTCTGTAAAGAAGTAGAATTAATTTTCCAGGGGAAAAGTGACAATACTGAATTTCCTTAGTTCTGCCCAATAAAACAGTTTAAAGAAATTGTTTAAACAATTTAAAACAATTTAAACAGTTTAAAACAATTTTTTAAAACATTAATTTATTAAAACAATAAAATATTCGTTTTTATTTCTTTTTTTAAACTTCATCACCCTTTTGGAAGATACAGACAAGTCAAGCATATGCACATATTTATCTGTTTCTGGCAATACGTAGTTTCATTAAGATTTCGTTCAAAGAAAGGTACTCAAGAAAATCCAAATTATACTACACTAGGATTTAATATGGTTTAAAGTCTATTTCCAACCACAACAGCAGGAAGGAAAAAGGAATTTAAGATGCCTTCAACAGCTCCCACCTCGCAGAGGTGCCTAAGTTTTCTGCTTAAATTTTGCTTAGTTGCCTGCAGTTTTTTAAGCTACTTACATGGAGATGAAAATCTAGGGATGTCACCTCTGGCTAAAATCATCTGGCATTCCTAAAACAGGAATTCCTGTGTCCCAGTTTCATAAACAACTCTATGAGACTTCCCATGTTCATTCCTAATTGAGCCAACACTAAATCTGAGAGGAGAGAGAGAAGAAAAATAACAAGCATATATATAACAGAGACATCTGGAAGGGAACTGTTTACACAAACTCAACAGCTTTTGAAAAGCTGGGCCCTTGAAGTATACACAGGCACTCCAAATCAGCAGTCCCTTCTGAAATGCCCTCTATATATGTATTTTTAGCTTGCAGCTTCTTTATTTCTAGTCAGTTCTTCTGCCATACTGCAAGGCTTTGTAATTATGGTGAAAGGACTCTTTTTAATGCCTGTGTAACTCAAAAATGGCCAAATGAAAGCTGACTACACTTTCCCAAAGGAAAGAAAAATTTTTATAAATGAAGAAATTTCAGCTTTAACAGCAATTAGTTTTCAGGTAACTCACAGAAAGCTGTGCTCATAGCACAGCTGTCTGTTCATTTGTCATTTTCAACAGCACAGCACTGCCAACAACACAGGGAATATTGCAGTAATGAGTATAAGGCAACGCTGAACATTTGGTAAGCTAAGCGGATATTCAGTTAGGTTGGATTTAAAGCATTAACCACTTCGGGAGATGAATTCTGGCTTTCTCCATCTTTTGTATCACATAAATGTTAATGCATTGTGTCAGCATGTGCTTTTTGTTAAGACCTCAAATTAATTAGAGCTTAAATTTAGGACAGGATGTGTCAACACTAGAAAATGACAGCGTTGTGGCTGTTGTGCTTCCACTCATGTGACCAAAGCTGTGTATCTGTGCTTGCTGGAGTACCCCTGAATTTTTACGAATAGATGAGCCCCAGTTCAGTGTCAGCTTCAAGTCTCCCTGATCTTTCACAGCTCGTGCAGGACCTGCTGTGGTTGTTTGGATTCTGCTCACTCCAGAAGGGAACTGGGGCTTCTCTGCACTTGATTGGAAACAACGAGGAGCTGTCTTTGCACCGGGGCGTTGAACATGCCTTACACACAGCTCAGTACTGAAAACTAACACGGAAACATTCTCCAGCGATTTCTAACCAATGGTTTGAGAGGCCAGGATGAGATCTGGGGAAGGAGGGGCTGTGGCAGATGGGATGGTTACAAAAGGGTACATTTCAAAAACTAAGAGAGTCTCTTCAGGTGCAGAGAAAATCTGCTTCTGATTATTACTCACGCTTTCAGAAAAATTGACAAGTGAAGATCAATGCAGGAGACTTTCTTTCCAGGATACCCTGCAGACCTGTTGGGGTGCTCTGAAATAGCTGCTTCACTCATGCTCTTAAGTGGATTTCAACTGCTTTGATGTGTTAAGTGGATTTTGCTCAATTGAAAAGGTTAGTAGTGCTTTATTTGAAATCTTGCTTCATGCACACAGGAAACTCTTCGGTGGAAGAATTTATTTTAAGCTTGGGGATGATAATGGATAAATATCAGGACAGTTGCTCTCAGTTTCACCCCAGAGGTAATGGCCAGAACTTCAGAGAGCTCTCTTAAGTGCTGAGAAAGAAAAGATGTCATTTGTCAGAAGATGTCAGAGCACAGCTGAGCAGGAACATGGAAACTAATTTCTCGGCAAACTTTGTAAGTGCTACCTTTGGGGATTTTTAAAATGCTGTTTCTGTATTCACCATTTTAATTTCTAAACTTTAAATGTACTTCCTTTTGTTTTTCTTCTTTATCTGTCTCATGCTAAAATACCCCGTGAATGTACCATCCTTTCAGATTTTAGATTTGATAATTTGATTTTTATGTGTACAACACTCTCACCGGACACAATAAGCACTGCAAAGTAGGACTGCCAGCATAAAATAATATAGGGAATTTATACTTCATTGTAGTTAAAATTTGAGTAGACCAGAAACAGGTCAGGCAAGCTTGACTGTCTTCCCGTTGGTGATACAATCTGAGTATTTTGCTGACTGAATAATTACATCATTCTCCATTTCAGCAGTCAAACTGCCATGAGCTACTTTTATGAGATCAGTTCTCTGAACGAGCTGTTTCTTATTTGGAAAACGACTTGTGAGGTACACTAAAGTTCACCCAGGAAAAAAAATAAAAAATGGAAGCACTACTCTATAAGTGTCCTTGTCCAAACACAGAAGTTGCAGAAAAAAAGGAGCTGCAAAAACCTGTGTAGAAAACAAAGATAAACAGGAGGCTTAGCACTTCAGAAGAATTGCCTTTGTCCTGTCTCCATTCCATAGGAGGACTGAACTACACCTGTGGTGTTCTCCAGGAAGCCAGGGAGGCTGCTGGAATTTATGGCAGCCTCCTATAAAGCTACACCAGCACAGGAGACCGGCCAAAGATTTTGTGGTTGGCCAAGCCGGCATGGGCTGAGCAGCATCAGATGAGGCTGAGCAGAACTGCCAGGAAGAGGCTGTGCTGGAGGAGAGAGAGGGAAGGAAAAGGAACACACCCACCTGACCTGAGGGCAGAATCTCTGCCTCCTACTACAACTGGAAACCAGTCGAGAGTTCTGTGGTGGTAGTAAAAGCACAGCAATAAAGGGATTTACTGGCACTTCAAGCAAATACAGAACATAAATATTTAGATATTCCTTGTGTGTACTTTTCTAAAGTAGGTCGAGTTATGATGTTCTGAAGGTCATATATCACAGGCAAAAGAGAGAGGACATTTGGAACCTAAACCACAGTTAAATCCGCTTTTTTTTTTAATATAGGTCTACCACAGCTGCTGAGGGCAACATTTGCTTTACTCTGAAGATGCACAGAGCACTATGACCCTGTCTTTCCCTATTACTGCCTAATGTTAATCTCCTTAACATCTATATTCTGGAACTATCTTTCAGACATAATGAACATATGTGATCCTGAAGAAAAAGCTTTAAGAGCTGCAAACACTCACCATCTTGGTGATTATACCTAATTATTTAGTGGCCTCAGTAAGGTGTTTGAAGGATAACACTAGACACTGGTATTTAAAAATGTTGTTCTGATGTAACTTTCTTTTTTCTTTTCTTTTTTCCCTTTTTTTTTTTCTTTTTTATGAAAAGGTTTTGACTTCCAAGCTTTGACACCTCCCATGCTGCATCCAAGAAAGGAGAGGAAAACTTCCCTATCCCAACTCATATCGCCCCTAAAAGCCTCACCATGCTGAATTTCTCTGGCCAGGACATACCCTGCATGCAGTCTCGTCACATCCTGAGGAGAACGAGTACGATTCCAACCAAAACCATCATCTTTTAAAACTTATTTTGAAAAACGGACCCAAGTTGTACTGCCTTTGATGTGTTCCGACTTGCTCCTTTATGTTTATATGTAGCAACTAAAAGACACTGTCAGTCTGTTGGTGTCACATTGGTACCAATCAAATTACAATCAAATAGCCCAGGTGAGATCCTGCTCCTTTCACGGAGCGCTTCCACCACGCCCGGTCCTTGGCAGGGCATGGATTTACAGCGCACGGAGCGTCTGCAACCGAGCCCCCACCGCCTCTATCGCTTCTCCTCCATCCCGCCCCGGGACTGTGCCATTTATTAACACCGTTACGCGGCTGCTGCCTGCCTTACTGAGAGTTTCCGTCATCGATCCCCCACGGCTCCATCTCCGCCTTTCTCCCACACAGATCCCCCGTGCCCGGGAGCTTCGCCCACCCCTGCCGGCGGCCGCCCGCTCCCTCCCAGCCCCGCGGGGCGGCTGCGGCGGGGCCGGGCCCGCGGGCACCTCCCTCCCTGCATCCCTGCATCCCTCCCTCGCTGCGTGCCGCGGGATGCGCTGCCGGTCGGGCGGGC